>CM053272.1:48886699-49045868 GCA_028583415.1 Protea cynaroides
TAGAGGGACTCTGGTTTCAAGATTAGTTTTTAACGTTAATCCATCCATTCGTAAAACCTGAAGAGAGACTGAGAAACCAGAAGTCAGTCCCTGAAAACTTGACGACAATGGCATCGACTTCGAACACTTCTGCTGTGGCTGATTCGATATTCGTCAGACCAGGACCAGGAGGTATGTTGATTTCCTTTTAATGGGCTTACAAATCTTTTTAGAAAATCGATCTCAGAACCAAAGAAGAATGTAGAAATGATCAATCACAGAGGAATTTGTTGAAGATGCATAATAGTCTCCAACCGTAGCCATCCTGATAAGGAACAAAGAAGATCACCAGAGAAGGATTGAAATATTGCAATCGTTGTGGTTTGCCACTGCCGATAGAACTCCATGGGATCAATTGAAGGGATTTGCCATGGTGTCAGTGAGAATCCAAGATTTCGAATACTTCATCGAAGGGCACGCTCTCATCCAGGCAGCTTCAGGCATTCCTCCGTCTTTGCATCGTTAAGTGTTAATTAGGTTGTTAATAGGTTTGTTGGCTCTGTAATTGAATGAGTTAGAAAGTTGTAGACGCCTCAATTTTGTCAACGTCAAATCAATTTAAAATTTTAAACTCAAAATAAATAAAAATAAAAATAAAAAAAGTGGAAAAAATAAATGGATAAAATACAAATTAGATATTTAATTAAATAAATTATAGTCGGTGACAGAGTATAAGTTACATTGGGAACCAAGTTGAGAATTAGATTTTTATAATAGGATATGATATGCTACATCACATAAGGGTATGTAGGGAATCAAATTTAGGGATTATAAAAGAAAAATCAAAGAATTAAAGTCATTTTTTACTTACTTTGTTCAAGAGCGGGAAGAAATAGAGAGTTGGAAGAGAAAGAGGGTTTGAGAGAGGGTTTCCTCTCTGGCAGCGACTGCTCCTCTCCAACAATCTGATTTAGTTCCTCTGATGGTTTGTTTGTTTCTTCTTCTGCGAAATTTATTTCGCCAATGACGAATCTGTCGACATTTAAAAATCTGATTTAGATTCTTGAAGTTCTTAAGAGAAATTTTTCTGAAATCTGGTTCGATGTTCCAACGGTAACATGGAGATGCTCAGCTATGCAACATTTTTTTGCTACAATTGATTCATAGTTCTCTGATGAAAACAATCTGATTTTGGGCTCTTCTTCGATGATGGCGGTTCAGTGCTTCTCTCATGGCATTTCTGGTTTGATATTCTTGCTCCAACAGCGGTGATAAAGTTTGGACATTCTTGCTCAATGTCGATCTAATTTTTTTCGGTAGTGACCTGATCTGGTTTCTACTATTCCCTAGTGATATGATTTATTTCCCTGCAATTTGACTTGATTCGATTTCGACGACAATCATGATGAACTTAATATGACACTGAGAGAGGGGGGTGAATCAGTGTCTGAAATATTTCTCTAATAATTTCAGTATTGCCCAGAGCTGATGGAGATCTAATTTTTTTACACATACAAAAACACATGTAAATCTACCTCGTTCCCACTCAGTGGCCAAGTCTACCTGATTTGCACACCCACCCTGCAAGTCATTCCACGCACTCCAAAATATAGTAGAAAAATAAGACAATGTACACAGAGATATTACGTGGTTCACCACCACAGTGTGTGATGGTTAATCCACGGAGTAATGCCCCACGGACTCTGTATTTACTCAATACTCAGCTTTAGTCTCTTACAGACAAGGATACTACCCCTAGGTTTTCCTAGCATAAAATTAAGAGGGTCTAACAATACTAAGATTCAGGCTTAATAGCCAGTGTTCAGCACACGCTGCACACACCACTCTTAATCAGCACCCACGGGAAGTAAATAATAATTTTTTAGGTTTATAACAATTGCCCTACAATGAAACCCACAGCTAGCTAGGTATTCAATAACTTTCACTTACGCTAGCATATAATATACTAAAATCATAAACAGATAGAGAATTGAAAAATCTCACAAACAATGCTTTCAAATGGCAGACATTATCTCTGAAGCTTCACACTGCTCTCAGGAACTCTTCAATAGCCTTCAATGATGATAGAGATCAATTCACAGAGCACACCTTACTCACAGATTTTCAATCTCTTCCACACAACCCATAATCACCATGAATGTAAACATAAACGCTCTACTGACTTCTCACAGAGATTTAGCACTCCATTGATCCACAGAGGAGAACTAGTTGATGATTGAACATTCCCACATGGCACAAAACCCTAAAAATCCTTCTTCTCTATTTTTTTGCCTCTTTTCACGTTCTTTCTTTTTTTTTACTACTCCCAACGACCCTCAATAGATAGAGAATCCAAAAAAATGGAAAGTGCAAGTTGAACCATCCGATTTGGAGCTCGGATGATAAAATTATGTCGGTTTGAAGTTCAACCAATAAAATTATTCTAAATGGAATCTTTCGGAGGCTTACCTTACACCCGTGCCGCACGTAATCGTCGCTCACCTATGTGTTGTTCACTTCTAATTCGCGCTTAGGGAATCTTTGGCAGGGACCGTCAGATGCCCCTTAAAAAGGCAGGATTTAATGCAAGCCGCTGGATCTGCATATATTGACGCGATCGGCTTCAATCGAGACTGCAAGATTTGGATTTGTTCATTGCTGTAACAAGCATGCGCCACACGGGATCAGGTTATTTGGTTCATGGGTCACGGAGCACCATTATAAATTGCTTCTACCCAATCAATAAATGCGCGATCGAATCTAACGCGCATGAGATCCCGCCTTGATCTAGACCATTTGAAGGGGATCTTAGCATCGTGGCTTCAATCTGGCAGTCGATCTCACATCTTCTCCTCTTTTTATACCCAAAAAGCCCCTAAACAAACTTCATAAAGACCTTTGTAGCCAGAAATCTCATTAAGAAAACCTGTAGAGTGGAATTCTGGCCGAGAGGACTTCTCTCTAGAATTCCTCGACTCTCTCTCTAAGCATTATGTCGAGCACATGAGTGTGCTAGCTGGGGGGCACGGCCATGCGGCAATGGGCCTGCGGACCTTGCTACCTTGCGGGCCTGCTGCTGCAAGGCATGCCATGGTATGCCATGGTTGCTGCCTAGCATGCGGCTGTGGCATACCATGGTGCTAGCTTCGGCAATGGTGCTGCTGGCTACCACTATAGTGCCTCGGTCCTCGGTCAAGTTGGCTGCCATGGTGGCATGCCACCTTGGCACAATGGGTTCCACCTACATTTTTTTCTCTCTCCTCATTCTCTCTCTACTTCTTCTTTCTTCATATTTAATGCTTCAAGATGCCGTAACACTGATCAGATGATGCCCACAATACCAATATTTCTCCCACATCACCAGTGGGACTACCACATCACCAGTGGGGCCCACAGATAGTTTCTCTCATCAAATTCAATGTAGAATACCATTCAACTTGCCATAAGTCATCTAAAACATACCATAAGGGATGCAGAACACTGTAAAACATACATGCGAAGTTGTTCCATCTTTGCCAATGCACTGACACTCTCTCTCTCTTCATTTCTCAGACTGAATGCTCATCAACACAGTCATTTCAGCCAAGTTGACAACAATGTCAACGCAAAGTCCAACAAATCATTGGAGAGGTGCTGCCTCTTTCTTATTATCTTAAAGGTCAACCTCTACTCACTGGCAGATAACACCCCTAACTCTATGTCTTTACTTTATATGGTATATGGGTTCGGCCATCGTGCATTCATGATTATTAGATGCGGGTGGGTAATACGATATACATGTGGTACTTGCCATCCATAGTGTAGTGACGGGCGGGATAGACTAGGACGCTCGTTACCCCCTTCGATGTATCCCGTAAATGCGAAAAGAAAATGTATTAGTAGTTTTGATTCTCAATCCCTACATATGTATCCCATAGGAATTTGTATAATTTTTTATAATATTTTATGTGCAATACAGATTCATGCGCTTGTAATACGCAAATGAATGCGAATGTGTGGATATAGGGGTGCAAGTTTTACCCTGACAACCCGAACCCACCCAAACCCGCCCTGAACCCTGGCAGGGTTGAACCCGGCCCAAACCCTGATAGGGTTGGGTTAGGGTTCAAATTTTGATCAACCCTGGTAGGGTTTGGGTATGTTAGGGTTGAGCCCCTGGGTTGAGCCCAACCCAGCCCGATCATATATATATATATATATTTGTGTTTGTTATATCTTTAAGTTATAATTGTTATATATATGTTATTTGATAATTTATTGTATGTTTATAGGCAATCAGGGTCATTCCAATCCTAAATCAGGGTTACTCAGGGTTAACCCAGCCCAATCCGACCCTGTCAGGGTCAATCAGAGTAGGTTAGGGTTAGGCCCAACCCTGCCAGGGTCGGGATTAAGGTTGTATATTTTCTGACCCTGATAGGGTTGGACTGGGTTAGGGTTAAGTTTAAATAGCCAGGGTTAGGGTTAGGGTTTTGAAAAACCCAGCCCAACCCGGCCTTGTTGCAGCCCTATGTGGATGTATGTAAAATAAAGCGAGGCTCAAATGCCTATCTTCCAATATCGAGAGCACACTCTTACATGTTGACCAGTAGAGATCATTTTCACATTTCTTTACTCGTAGTTCATTCCGAACTACGTATGGGCTTAATTCTCGAACCCTACCCGAGATACGTAGGCTGCCTGGGTATCCATCACCCAAGCTCAATCCAATTGCAATGAGACCCAGTTTGCATCATAATGTGCCTTGACTTTGTATACATTGTTTTCAATTGCAATGAGGGTTGCAATAACACCCAATTTGTGTCATAATGTGCCTTGACTTTGCATACATTGTTTCCAATTGCAATGAGGATTGCAATAACACCCAATTTACGTGATAATGTGCCTTGTACTTTGCACACTTGCTTCGAATTGTATTTTCAAACTTTACTATTTCAATCGTTAAGCATATTTTCAAAATTCAATTCAATTTCAAATTCAATTTCAATTTCAATCTCAAATTGAATTTTCAATTTCAAATTCAATTTTAATTTTAATTTTCAATTTCAAATCCAATTTTCAATTTCAAATTCAATTTCAATTTCAAATTCAATTCAATTTCAAATTCAATTTCAATTTCAATATCAAATTCAATTTTCAATTTTAATCTCAAATTCAATTTCAATTCAATTTCAAATTCAATTTCAATTTCAATTTTCAATTTTAAATTCAATTTTCAATTTTCAATTCAATTTCAATTTCAAATTCAATTCAATTTCAAATTCAAATTCAATTTCGATTTCAAATTCAATTCAATTTCAATTTTAATTTCAAATTCAATTCAATTTCAAATTCAATTTCAAATTCAATTTCAATTTCAATCTCAATATTCAATTTTCAATTTCAAATTCAATTTCAATTTCAATTCTCCATCTTTGCATGGATTCTTGGGCAAACATTTCATCATCGCATGAAAGTCCCTTTCAATCTTGGTCAAGCATTCCATCATCGCATGGGAGTCCCTTTCAATCCTGGGCAAGTATTCTATCATCGCATGGAAGTCTCTTTCAATCCTTATTTGTACATAGACTGTCTATCAGCTTGACTAGTGGCTATAGGAGTTTATTCGATTGCTTTACATAGATGGTCTATCAGTTTGACTAGTGACTCTAGGAATCTATTCAATATCCTAAATCTAGATGACCTATTAGTTTGACTAGTGGCTATTGAAATCTACCATTTTACCAATCCAAGCGGTTAAACTACATTGGGCTTGATTCTTGGGCTTATCCTGAGATACGTAGGTAGCTTGAATGCCTATCATTTGAGATCAGTCCTAAACTAATTTACTTTAATTTACTTTCTATTTTCCATGTCATTTTGAATGTCATTTTTTGAATTAATTTCAAATCATTGCATTCAAACCTTGAACTATGCTTTAATGGTTGAAAGTGATTTTTATTTGTCAATGTGTTCAGAGTTGCGCATTTGTTACTCGAGATCGACTGATTGGTCCGTCATGCAATCATTTTTATTTCTGATTTATATCACACCTTGAATTTTCTTTCTTGTTATATTCATAATTGTATGGCTTGGTCCTAGATTAAAATACATTTAGAACTTAGGTCTCGTACCTGTTAAAATTTGTTTAGCCATTGCCTGTAATTTAAATTAAGATATGAAAGGATAATATATGGAGGCTAATCTTCAGATTAGGCAATTTGGGTGCCTAACACTTTCCCAAATTGTAACATGACACTTACCCATTGTTTCTCTAGTTTGACCATAAGCCTTAATCCATTACCTGAGTCATTAGTATTTCTCATTTGAGAAATTATATATATATAGGCCCTAGACCTTATCTAGGTGGCGACTCCACTTCTATTTTTTAACCATTTTTGTCCTTACAGTGACGACTCCACTGGAGATAATATGCTAGGCTTCAGATTTACTATCCTTTCCTAAGATTAGACAATGTGTTATGTTTTCTTATGTGCTAGGTTCCATGTAATTATTGTTGATATGAACTATTGGGTGATATAAACTATTGTGTGCTATATATTGCAATCTCTTGGGGGTGTGTTACACATTGAGTGGCTAGCGGTAACGGGTTTCCAGTTTATACTAGATGACCTGTCAAGCGAAACCACAACTTTGACCCAGTACCTTCGGGTATATTAAAAGGATGTAGAATTGATGATTCGGTGTTTATATACCGTTAGACATTCTCATCCTCGTCAAGTAACTCTTGCCGAACCTATCATCTATACTACTAACAATTGTTGTGACCCGATTCATTATCGAACAATTCAAGTAAGGTTGCGTTAACCTCGATATTCTTGTCGATGTATTCAAAATCGCTCTACTCTCAGTTTGATTATATTGATTTTTTTAAATCTATTCATGAGCTTACAACTCATGTAGTAGGCTTATCATATTCAATGTCAAAGATGAGGGTGACTCGATTCTTTCTTATATCAATACAAATGTTTTGATTAAACCATTTGCTTACTTGTTCATTTTAAACCAAAATTGTTCGATATCCTTCATGGGAGTTGGCATGCTAACAGATCTATGCCAAACTTTCAAATTTGACAAGTCCATGTAGTTGGTGATCATATAGTTCATTTTGGAATCATATTTTCAGAAAACCATCTACAAGGCTATTCAATTCAATGAGTTTGGCTGTGATAGGTTAGTTTGACTTCACTTATGAAAGAGCTAACCATGATATGGTCGAGTCATTGTATGTGCATATGTACTCCTTCTGAGCTCTATCTCCCAAACCAATTATTCCACCTTACTTATTCCTTTCCTTTATCTTTTCTCCGGTGGATATTTAATGATGGGTTTGAATAAGGTGTATAAAACCTACTCGTTTGTTTAAAGAATATTATCTTTTGAGGTATTGATGGTTGCTAGGAAGCAAGTAGAAGATAAAATCAAACATGGAGATGAATTGCCAGTAAAGAGAGATACGACCCCTATTAGGAAATATTACCCCTCAAAACCAACAGGATCTGGAATACCTTTGGCTGTGAAAAGTGTGGCCTTAACCAGTTCAGGACCATTAGTCATTTGAAGTGATAATCCCAATTATTCTTTTATATCGCAAGGAAGTAGAAGGAAATTTATTGAGCTGGGGTTACCTCCGGTTGTTATTTTGGATAAATTGGTTTAACCATTCCTATAGGAAGTTGTCTAGAATTTTTTCTGAGTTTGCCTAATCATCTTTGCAAGTTTCAAAAATCAGTTAAAATATGACTTAAGGATCAAGAGTTAATGTCTGAAACAATAAAAGAGAGGTTTGATGTGAATATACAATGAATGTCCTAATGAATTTGATATAGCATAATATGCAACCTAAATAACAACATATATCTATACTTGGCAGATCTTCCTAATCCTAAATTTATCATTCATGATTATATCTTTCATTAATTTGGGTGAGAGGAGGCCTTATTAAAAAAAAAATAGTTGGAACTTTCCAGAGTATACCTAGCCTCCTTGCCAAGCTTTTGAAGTGTCAACATAAATCATGGACAATTTTGTTCTAGTGCTAGATACTATGGAAGGTAGGAATTTCAAGTTAGAGAGTGCATTGAATGTTCTGGTCAATCTATTACAATAAAGCATGCCTTTTTTTGTGCTCAATAGAGTATTGAAGGAGAGCCAAAAGGATAAACAATTGTTCATCCCTAGGTTGTTTATATTTAGGCATGTTCAATTATTTCAGGTTGTATTCAGGATCATGTTAAAGTTGAATAAGGTGTTGTTTATCAAAGGCTTGCAATGATTAAAAGGCATAATGTTAGAACTCATGCTTCAACATAAGATTGACTAGGGCAAATGTTGAGAAGGTTGTAAGAATAGAGGACTAGAGTATTGATGTTAAGGGTTTGAGTTTCTTTCAAATACCAAGTTGCTTGTCAAATTGAAATGGATCTCTGAGTCTAGATGATATTCCACACACCCTTGGCAAAAGTGTTTTGTTGACTGGTAGAGTTGATTCAAAATTTTAAGAGTTTCCAAAATAAAGGAGAAAACTTTGTGCTTATTCCCCAATAGTGAGATAACCTAATGATGAGCTTGAATAGACCCAAACTGGGATATATACCAGAAGAATAGGCATCACACACTTATTGATAAGTAGGCGTGATGAATCTTATTAGTGGTGATCTGAAAGGAGATTCAGTCCCACAATTAATCATATGTTTTTGCCAATGGCGTCTACCTAATTGAGGGTGCTCAGATAATTTCTTTTGTCTCAACTTGCTGTCATCAAAAATCTGATAGGTTGTCCAAGTCTGAGTCTGAATCTGATATGTTTATAGACAAGTCTAGTCCAATCTGTTTTGTTAAATAAACAAGAATCATCCCACTTGGGATTTCAACTATTGTGCCTGATATCTTCCAAAATTTTCTTCCAAGTTTAGCATTTCTTTTATTTCCCTGTGCGCAGTTAATTCTGACTCTAGTGATGATTTGGATGATGAGCCATCTTCTTAATTTCTACACCACCTGGCCTCTTGAGAAATGAAAGTCCAACTAGTTTGTAAAAAAACTACAAATGATTGATTTGAGAACATAAAAGTAGTCCCAAGAGATATAAGTGGGCATGTATTAAGATACGCAAATGGTTATCTATTCATTGGATTTATTGAAGAGATCCATGAGAAGTCCCAGAATGGTGTTGAGTGATTCCAAATTCTTATCAGTTGTTTTGATTACAAATCGGTTGAAGCTCAATTGTTCATCAAATCTACAGTAGCCCAAGTGATGGAGTTTCTTACAAAAGAACATCATCTGCAAACATGGGATGCTTCATGGTTTGATCCCAGTTTAGAGATATACTGTTGAAGCAAAAAAAAATGATA
Organism: Protea cynaroides; assembly: GCA_028583415.1. Taxonomy (NCBI): domain Eukaryota; kingdom Viridiplantae; phylum Streptophyta; class Magnoliopsida; order Proteales; family Proteaceae; genus Protea; species Protea cynaroides. Next base: position 48,896,035 of record CM053272.1, read on the forward strand.
AAAAAAAAAGAGAGGAGAAAAAGAAAATGTAAAGAAAATATATATAAAAAAGGAGAAACACAGGAGTTGTGTGCTCATGTTTTGTTGACTTGGCGTATGTCTTCTCTGTGTCATTAACTAGGATGATTATAACAAAATACAAAAGATAGTTTTTCTCCAAGAAAATAGCCAATGAAGATGCTGATTAGATAAATATATCTCAATAGAATATACACAAATGTTGGATTCAAATCGTCTCCTCCCTGTACTTTATGGAAGAGGGAGACGCCCCCGTCGGATGGCCGATACGTGGCTCTTGAGAAAATCCGAGCCCCACGTTCGAGCCGACACCTAGTTGACAAGCCGAGCCGATAGGGGGTGTCATCTCAGACGTGGTGCGAGGATTTTCCCGAGAGTCACTGTAAGACCCGTGTCAATCTAATCCTGTCTTACCACCTTGAACCAGGTTCACCCATCATGGTCGAGTCAAATGGACCAAGTGCGTGAAGGAGATCGAGATCCCAGGTATCAAATCGACCCAAAAACACTTAAAATAGGGGAAGAGTCACATACCCAGCTGAGCAGGGTCGGACCTCCCAAAACAGAAAGTCAGACCCTCGGTTTTGGAGGGAGGGTCGGACAACTTATACCCCTAGGGTCGACGGGATCATCGACCCTCCCATCGACCCTCGGTTACCGCAGAAAATAGAAAATTGGAAATTTCCAAATTTTCGAGTGGGATTCTTTCCTAATCTCAAAGGGACTTTATTTTAGGATATTCCTACTCTATTTAGAGGACGTCCCTAAGCCACTTTCACTCCTTTCACAACCCTAATTGAATTGAGAGAAAGAGAAGAGAAGGAAAAGAGGAAGAAGAAAGGGAAGGAAGAGAACTTAGCAAAAAGGAGAAGAATTTCAGAGGAAAAATAATCTTCTCAGGTATGGATACTAATTCCATGAGTTTCTACAGACCTTAGGTTAGTTATTGATGAGAATGTGATCTCGGAGAAACCCAAACCATCAAGCTATGGTTAGGTTTTCATGGGAAACCATAAGAAAATGCAAGAAAGCTATCTAGGTGGATGGTTCATGGTTACAGACCATGGAATGAATGTAGAATGGAATGTAGGAGCAAGCCATAGGATTCCAAACACGAAGAATGGACTAAAAAGTTGAAATTGGACCAAAGTGCACCGAGGGTCGCACCCAGGGTCGATAGGCCATCCGACCCTAGGTATTCCTGATCATCGACCCTCAGCATTCGGGAAGTCCAGAAAGAGGGGAGGGTCGATAGACCCATCGACCCTAGCATCGACCCTCAGTTAACAGAATGGTTTTTAAATTTGAAATTAATTCTAATTAAATTCTATCGACTTGTTAGGTCTTCTAGCAATATAATAACATTATAAAGGTGATTCTAAAGCTTGGAAGAGTATCTTATAGCAAGCTAAGGTGAGGAACCTTAACTCCAAACTAAATTGGATAATAATAAACTATTTTCTATTTCTTGAGTCCTATGCTATGCTTGATTCTGTGCGAATATGTTTGTAATGTGCATACAGCATGCCATTCAATATTTCTATTACTTGTTCATGCATATTTATTTTATTGTTTATAACATGATGATGATGATGATAGGAATAGGCATATGCTTGTATGTGTGTGGTTGATGTGTTTGATGCGAGCGAGTATCAGGGGAGGTGTGATGAGAACGTCAATAAACGGTAACATTTGGTAGGTCTCAGTACTTTAGCTCTATCTCTAACTCAAGTCTTGTGCATTGGCATCGTCGTATCGCCATTACTTTAGCAGAACTATTATGTCATAGGGTATGAGGGGAGGTGGTCTCGGTCCTTGTAGTCTCTGACTCTACCAGGGGGCCTTAGCTCTATCTCTATGGACATTCTGAGGGATGCTGGGGTGAGGCCTTGGATACACTGTTTGGCATTAAGATTGGTTAGTTGCGAGCCCAGTTTGCAGCCCTCGCCAACAGGGGCTTACGTGTTGGTATGGCACTATATAACAATAAACGTAACCTTTGTTATATATTGTTCATGATTGGGTGCATGTGAGTTGACGATAAACGTGATCTTCGGGTAACGTCACACACTCGTGTATAGAGGCGGAGTCAATAAACGCGACCTTTGCTACCTAAACATTTCTATTGCATACTGCAAACTTTAAACCGGACCAAAGATATAAATTGATCTGCATGCATATGTATTGTTGCATTGTTTTGGCTACTCACTGAGCCGTGATGTGTGCTCACCCCTCGACGTCGAATATTTTTAGTTGATGATGCAGGTTATACGGTTGAAGATTATATAAATGCTTCTGCGTACAGGACGATAGCGACAATGGAAGCTGGAGCGAAAGAGGATACACACGACTCCTCTTGCGAGTGCAACTCGTGTGTATTTGATTAGATATTTTATAGGTTTCTTTATTTGGATTTATTAAAGACTTGTATTGATAATTACTTATGTCTCGGTTGATACAGAATAAATTGTTATTTAAATTTTAATATCACATAGATTCTCAGTTCATCTTATTATAAGACTTCCGCTATTGTGTATTTACTTTGATTATGATTACCGATGTGTGTAAGTTTGGATAACGCGGGGATAGCCTATTTGAGATCCTGGTTGAATCGTTGGTTATTTAGCGGTTCATCACACCATTCTGGTTAGACCAAAATTGGGGTGTGACAGTCACCGTCACCCTCCTCCCTGAAGTACAGGGAGGAGACGATTCGGATCCACAAATGTTAATGGGCTAGAAATACCAATAAGCAAATGCAGATGTTGATTTGACAAATATAAAAGTTAATGAAGTGTTCACAAATCTCAATGGCGTAGACAGAAATGCCAAGGGAGTAAATACATATTTCTATTGAGCTGACACAAATGTTGATGAACTTGATATGACACTAAGAGGGGGGATGAATCAATGTCTGAAAATTCTCCTTAATTATTTACTACTGCCCAGAGCTGATGGAGACCTAACTTTTCACACACACATAAGCGCATGCAAATCTACCTCGCTACCACTCAGTGGCCAGGTCTATCAGATTTGCACACCCATCCTGCAAGCCATTCCACATACTCTAAAATACAACAAAAAGAAAAACAATGGACACAGGGATATCACGTGGTTCACCAACACAGTGTGTGATGGTTAGTCTACGGAGTAATGCCCAACGGGCTCCGTATTTACTCAACACTCAACTTTTAGTCTCTAACTAGACAAGGATACTAACCCTAGGTTTTCCCAGCATAAAATTGAAAGGGCGCACCAACGTCAAGATTTAGGCTTAACAGCCAGTGTCCAGCACCCACTGAACACACCACGCTTAACCCGTACCCACGAGAAGCAAGTAACAATTTTTTAGGCTTATAATTATGCCTTACAATTTTTTCCCCACTAGCTAGGTATTAAATAATTTTCACCTACGCTAGCATACAATATATTGAAAGCAACATATAGATAGAAAATTAAAAAACCTCACAACTGCTTTCGAATGGCCAACAATATCTCTGAAGCTTTACACTGCTCTCAGGTTCTCTCCAATAGCATTCAATGATGATAGAGATCAATTCACAGAGCACACCTCATCCACAGGCTTTCAATCTCTTCCACATAATCCCATAATCACCATGAATGTAAAAATAAAAGCTCTACTGACTCTCAAAGGGATTTATCACTCCATTGATGTAAAGAGAAGAGATAGTTGGTGATTGATCACTCCCACAGGGCACGAAACCCTATAAAACCTTATCTCTGCCTTCAAAATGCTCTTTTTAATTTTTCTCTTCGTTTTTACGACTTCCAACGGCATCCAATGTATAGAGCATCCAAAAATATGGAAACTGCAACTTGAACGGACCGATTCGGAGCTCGGATGAAGAAGTTATGTCGGTTTGAAGTTTGGCCAATCAAAAAATTCAAAATAGAATATTTCGGAGGCTTACTGTACATCCGTGCCGCACCATAGCCGCGCTTCGCTGATGCATTGTCGAGATGTGATTGGCGCTCAGAGAATCTTTAATATCGGTCTTTCGATATTCTTAAAATGGAGGGATCGACCAGAGGCCATCGGATCTGAACAAATCACGCCTCCGAAAATAGGAGTAGCGCGCGGCCACAAGATTAGAATCTGGAGCGCCGCCATATGATGGACCCTCCACACGGGATCAGGTTATCTGCTTCATGCGTCACAGAGTTTTATATTAACTTGCTGACGACCAATCAAAACCTGCGCGATAGAACCAAGACGCGATCGCTGAGATCCACTCGAGCACGCCTTAATCAGATCCATCCGATATGGATCTTGACGACATGGCTCATTCTGAGCCATCCGAACAGAATTTAACTCTATTTATGATAATTTCAGCCTTTTCCCTTAACTCTTGATAATTGCAAAAAGATCCTTGGACTTTTAGATAATGCTACTGTTTTCCCTATATTACTTATACTCACTGAGAGCTTGATTTTTTTTACCGTTTTCGATCGTTTCGACGGAAACTGCGATATCTCCCTCATTTAAAGTCGGAATTGAGCGATTCAAGTTGCGTTGGAAAGATAACTCGACGCTCTACATCTTTCCATTGTCGGATTTCCATGAACCTACTATGGGACCCACAAAAAATAGGCCCAAAGTTAAAAGTCTATAAAACTTAGGAATTTGGGCTTGAAACTTTGCGTACATGCATGCCAAGTGCCGTGGGCTGCCGTGTTGACATGTCACCTTGCCACCACACCCGTGGGTCCCACCCATAGTCTTTTCACCTTGCTACCACACCGGTGGATCCCACCCATAGTCTCTCTCCTCTTTCTCTTTTTAGTTTCTCTCTCCTCATTCTCTCTCTACATCTTCTTTCTTCATGTAATGCTTTAAGATGATGTAACACTGCCTCATCATTAGAAACTCGGCCACATCATCAAAAACTGTACCACATCACCAGTGGGGTCCACAGACATTCTCTCTCATCAAAATCAGTGTAAAATCCCATTCAACTCATTGCAAGTCATCTGAAACACATGTGGAACTCTGTAGAACATACAAGAGAAGTTGCCACATCTGTGCCACTACACTGACACTCTTTCTCCTACACTGATACTCTCTCTCCTTATTTTTCTGATTGAATGCTCACAAACACTGTTACATCAGCTAAGTTGCCAACAATGACAACACAAAATCCAACAGATGTTAATGGAGCAATCACGGATGCCAGTCAGGCTGGTAAATGACAATGAGATGGATACATATGGTGACGAGATGAATACAAAACATGAATTGGGTCAGCGAACTGTTTCTTTTTGTCATATGGATTTCTAGAACGATGATCAAAATTTTGACTGGGGTGGATTTTCTTCAGCTATATTGCAAAGCCCCCGAACAGGCTATAAATCTCAAGAAATATAGCCTAATTTTTTGCCCTAACACTCAATCTCATTTTGAGAGATGGTTTTTAAGAGTGCTAAAAATCCAATATGGTAAAGGACGATCTAAATATTTGGGGCTTACTACCTAATCCAAAAAAGTTTTATTTTCTGATTATTTGAATTAGTGAAGGAAAAAAAATAGGGGATGGAAAGCTTCATTGTTATCTCATGCTGGGAAAGAAATACTTCTTAAATCCTCTATTTTCTCAATCTCGAATTTGCTGGGTCCCACTTCTTCCTGCCAAAATCTTATCACAAAGATATGAGAAAAATTGCCTACAAATTTATTGAAAGGATGGTAATTCCCAAAAAGATATTTATTGGATTTCATAGAGCAGATTATGCAAATCAAAAGATAGATGTGGATTGGGTTTAAAGGATCAAACTTGCATGGAGGCTTTGGTCTGATCCCTATACTTATTGGGTTAAGATTTTCAATGCAATTGATTTTCCAAAATCCGATTTCCTTATTGCCTATATTGGTTCATGTATCTTGTGGGCCTAAAGAATTATTTTGGAAGGTAGAAAGATCATCCTTGATGGACTGATATGGCAAGTTGGTAATGGGGATACTATAAACATATGGAAAGATGAATGGGTTCTATCTTTGAAGAACTTTAAAATTCATTCGGCTAAACCTTCCTTATCCAATTTTAACATAGTCTCTGATCTCATAGATCCTTCTACAAGATCTTGGAATAAAGATATCCTTGATTCTCTCTTTCAAGAAGATGAGGTGAAAGGCCAATGTAAAATCCATCTTAGGATATTTCCTTGTGAAGATCGTCCGATTTTGTCTGGCTCTAAAAATGGTCAATTTTTGGTGAAATTTGTAGGATTACAATACAAATCCAAAGAAACTTCATTCATGATAAATCCCATATGGAATATAAAATACATCTGAGTTAAACACAACTAACTAAAATAACTTGAACATACCTTTTCGTTGAAGATTGTTTTCCGACCTTTGCTTGACACCTGATTCCTGCAGAGATCTTCTACAGTCTCCTCCCCCTTAGGTATGTGACCTCTTGATTATGCACACTTGGAGAGAGACTATAGGGACCCCTGATCCATATTTATAATCTTTTGGAATTCAAATCTATCCCAAACCCATAATAGGATAGATTTGAATTATATTTGGTAAATGGATAATCAAATCTATCATTTATTGGATTTCATCCATAATAGGATAGATTTAAATTATATTTGGTAAGGGGATAATCAAATATTCTTTATTGGATTCCCACCAGTCTAATAAGGGAAAGTAAATGTAATGTTGTCCATATTATAAAATAGGAATGATTTTACAATCTCCCACTTGGGCTACATTATTCCACAAGTCTATTAAAAACTGGTGTGGCCATGGAAACCATTAATTAAAAACCAGATTATCCCAAACCTCATACCTTCCAACAAATAGACTAATGTTGAACAACAGCAGAAGATACACCTCAATTATACAGCATACAACTTTCTGTTATTACAAACATAAGTCTCCTTGTTAATTTTGACATTGGCTTACCGCCTCTAAAACTTGGCTTAATACTACCTTTTGTGATTTGGCTTAATACTGCCTTTTGAGACTTGGTTTAATACTGTCTTTTGTGAGACTTGGCTTAATACTGCCTTTTGAGACTTGGCTTAATACTTTCTTTTGTGAGACTTGGCTTAATACTGCCTTTTGAGACTTGACTTAATACTGCCTTTTGAGACTTGGCTTAATACTGCCTTTTGAGACTTGGCTTAATACTGTCTTTAGTGAGACTTGGCTTAATACTGCCTTTAGTGAGACTTGACTTAATACTGCCTTTTGAGACTTGGCTTAATACTGCCTTTTGAGACTTGGCTTAATACTGCCTTTAGTGAGACTTGGCTTAATACTGCCTTTTGAGAGACTTGGCTTAATACTGCCTTTTGAGACTTGGCTTAATAAATAAAGCTTTCACTTATACTAGCGAGAGTGTAAATGCTAAATCATGAAAGAAAACAATTGTATTAATCACTATGTCCATAAAACCACAGACAAAATAATACAATCAAGTATCAATGATTTTACAAAATTAGATCAAAAGATTCGACTATGCCCATACAAGAAACATGATCCTTGAAGATTCCCACTAGTAGAGCTTTTGTCAATGGATTAGCAACCATATCTACAGTCGAAATCTTTTCTACAATGATGTGATTATCATCAACTTTTTCCTTATTAACAGATACTTGATATCAATGTGCTTTGAAGCACCAGTTCTCTGATTATTTTTAGAGAAAGATATAGCTGACTGATTATTACAATATACTAATAATGGTCTGGAGATGATTTCCACAATCTTCAGACTAGAAATGAAATTCCTCAGCCAGATTGCCTGCTTCGTGGCTTCGAACAATGCTACAACTTCTGCCTCCATCGTAGAAGATGCTAAAATTGTTTGCTTCACACTTTTCCAAGAAATAGCTCCTCCAGCCATCATAAAAATGTATCCTGAAGTAGATTTCCTGTCATCAGGGCATCCGTTGTAATCTGCATCAGAATAACCCACAATCTCAAGGGTATCATTGCTGCCATAGGTAAGCATATAATCTTTTGTCCTCTATAAATATCGCAAGACTTTCTTCACAGCTGTCCAGTGAGCCAAACCTGCATTAGATTGAAAACGTCTCAAAACACTTACTGCAAAAGCGATATCAGGGCGAGTGCAGACCTGTGCATACATAAGGCTGCCTACTGCAGATGCATAAGGTTTATCAGTCATAGACCTTCTTTCAATCTCATTCCGAGGGCACTGGGTCTTGTTTAACTTGTCTCCCCTGGCGATGGGTGCCTCACCAATGAAACAGTTTGACATATTGAATCTCTTGAGTACACGATCAATATAAGCCCTTTGAGATAGTCCCAATAGTCTACGTCTTCTGTCACGATTGATTTCAATACCCAGTACAAAAGAGCCCTCACCCATATCTTTCATTTCAAAGTTCTCTGACAGAAATTGCTTGGCCTTTGCAAGTAAATCCAAATCACTACTGGCAAGCAAAATGTCATCTACATATAACACCAGAAAAATGAACTTGCTCCCACTGATTTTGTGATAGATGCATTGATCAATAGCACTCTCAACAAAACCAAAAGATGATATAATCTGGTGGAACTTTAGATACCATTGTCTAGAAGCTTGTTTGAGACCATAAATGGATTTGTTGAGCTTACAAACCATTCCTTCCTTGCCTTGTACCTCAAAACCTTCTGGTTGTCGCATGTAAACTTCCTCAATCAAGTCTCCATTCAAAAAGGCTGTTTTGACATTTATCTGATGTAATTCTAGATCATAATGCGCCACGAATGCCATAATAATTCTGAAGGAATCCTTCAAGGAGACTGGAGAAAATGTCTCCTTGAAGTCAACTCCCTCTCTCTGTGTGAATCCCTTAGCTACTAGCCTGGCCTTGTAGCGCTCAATTCTTCCCCTGGAGTCACACTTAGTCTTGAAAATCCATTTGGAGCCTATGGGTTTACAAGAATTAGGTAGATCTACAAGAGTCCAAACACCGTTGTTAACCATGGATGACAATTCATCTTTCATAGCTTCCAACCATTTCGGTGCATTGGAACTATTCATGGCATCCTTAAAACTTAAGGGATCTATTGCTTGACCAATGTCAAATTCTCCTTCAGTTAAGTATAGAATGAAGTCAGAAGAACTAACACTCTTGCGTTGTCTAGTAGATCTCCTAACCATCTCTTTAGGTTCTGTAATCAACACTGGTGCCGTAGGTTGATCAGGTACCTCAATCCCCGTAAGGTGCTCTGTCATTGGTGGGACCAAAGGATGCATAACAGTAGGGATAATAGGGCTGGGAATCATTGAATTAGGAAATACAGGGACCTCATCAAATTCCAAGCTTCTTGGTTCTACTAATTCACAGGAGTCTTCAATGAACTTGGCATGAACAGTCTCAACTATCCGATTGGTAGAATTGGGACAACAAAATCTAAATCCCTTGGATCTAGCAGGATAGCCAACAAAATGACAACTGACTATCCTTGGATCCATAACTTTTTCATGAGGATTATATAATTTGGCTTCTGCTCTGCATCCCCAAACATGTAGATGATTCAAACTTGGTTTTCTACCAGTCCATAGCTCAAAAGGTGTTTTGGTAACAGATTTATTTGGCACCCTATTGAGTATGTAAGTGGCAGTTTTTAGAGCTTCCCCCACAGAAAATCTAAAAGATTTGAGTTACTAATCATACTTTTCATCATGTCTTTTAGAGTCATATTCCTTCTTTCGGCAACTCCATTTTGTTGAGGGGTTCCTGGCATGGAATATTGAGCAATAATGCCATGCTCTTGTAAGAACTTGGCAAAAGGACCAAGGTGTTGAGTAGAATCACCTGGCTTACCATAATATTCACCTCCTCGATCTGATCTGACAATTTTTATCCTTTTTGATAAAAAATTCTCCACTTCCATTTTGTAGATTTTAAAAACATCCAGTGAACTTGATTTGTCAGCCAACAGGTAGACATAACCATATATTGAATAATCATCAATAAATGTAATAAAATATCGATGACCTCCAATAGAAGAAGAGGGAAAAGGACCGCTGATGTCAGTATGAATCAGTTCCAACAAGTCATTGCTGCGAACTGACTTCTTCTTCCTGTTTCTAGTCATTTTTCCTTTGATACAGTCCACACAGACAGGCATATCATCAAAATGTAAAGGTTTCAGAATTCCATCAATGATAAGTCTTTTCATACGCTCCACTGAAATATGTCCTAAGCGCCTGTGCCAAAGAGTAGAGGAAGACTCATCTAGCATAGGACGTTTAGAAGACACATTCAAAACAATAGAAGGTGCTAAATTCAATTGATATAAACCATTCACTACCCTTCCATTTTCAACTACAGAAGAATTCAGACATAAATCAAAACCATTCTTATTAAAACTTAAACTGTATCCATTATTTACTAGTCTTGATACAGAAATCAGATTCTTCTTCATTGAGGGAACATATACAGTGTCTTCCAAATCTATAAAAATTTCTGAAGTCAGAAACAGTCTAACTACTCCAATGGCCTCCACTGCTACTTTCACACCGTTCCCTACGAACACATTAACCTCATCCCTGCTTGGTGCTCTGTGGCTTAAAAATCCCTGCAAGGAATGAGTGACATGAATGGATGACCCAGAGTCAACCCACCAGGAATCTATAGGAGCATCAATTAGAAAAAACTCAAAACATACTAAAGATAGATGAGTACCAGATTCTTTCTGCTTATTCAACCAGGCTTGTCTGCCTCGACAGTCTTTCTTCATGTGCCCCTTCTTCTTACACCAAAAGCACTCCACGCCATTCATGTCTTTCTTCTCATCATTTCTTTTCAAGGTATATGATTTATCATAGGGTTTTCCATTTTCCTTCTTGGAAAACTTTTTCTTCTTTTTAGGTCCTACACCTCCAACTCCCCTTCCCTTTTTAGGAAAAGTTTTGTGCTGAACCAAATTTTCACTTTCTGGTTTCTTCTTTTTCAATCTATCCTCTTCTTGAGAGCAAAAAGAAATCAAATCGTCCAGACTCCAACTGTCTTTCTGAGTATTGTAGGATACATGAATCTGACTATATTCATTTGGGAGAGAAGTCAGGGCAAGATAAACTAGAAAATCATCATCCAAAGAGGTTCCCAAACCCTTAAGTTTTTCCCTTTTTGCAACCAATCCGAGTATGTGTTCTCGAATACTGCCATTTGAATCAAATCTTGATCCAGTTAGAGCTGCCATTAGACTAATTTTTAGACTTTTATTTGTCACATTAAATTTTGTCTGTATCTTTGTCATGTATTCTTTTGCAGTATCTTTCATCTGGAGACTACCACGAAGAGATTCAGAAACAGAATTTTTCATCAGGATTAGGGATTTTCTATTAGAAGCTTCCCACATCTCCATTTTTTTTTTATGTTCACTACTCAATGATTTTAAATCCATGTGGGACAGCTCTGATACCACTGTAGGATTACAATACAAATCCAAAGAAACTTCATTCATGATAAATCCCATATGGAATATAAAATACATCTGAGTTCAACACAATTAACTAAAATAACTTGAACATACCTTTTCGTTGAAGATTGTTTTCCGACCTTTGCTTGACACCTGATTCCTGCAGAGATCTTCTACAGTCTCCTCCCCCTTAGGTATGAGACCTCTTGATTATGCACACTTTGAGAGAGACTATAGGGACCCCTGATCCATATTTATAATCTTTTGGAATTCAAATCTATCCCAAACCCATAATAGGATAGATTTGAATTATATTTGATAAATGGATAATCAAATCTATCCTTTATTGGATTTCATCCATAATAGGATAGATTTAAATTATATTTGGTAAGGGGATAATCAAATATTCGTTATTAGATTCCCACCACTCTAATAAGGGAAAGTAAATGTAATGTTGCCCATATTATAAAATAGGAATGATTTTACAAAATTAGCTTACCATCTTTTGGTTAATAAATGGAAATAAAAAGCCCAACTCCCATCTTCATCTCATAATCATCAACGGAAATCTATTCCTTAAAAGGTTGGGAATCTTCTTTGGCACTTCCATACTCTCCCTAAAATCAAGTCTTTTCTTTAAAGAGTTTGCGCCCAAGGTATAGCATTAGGAGAAGAACTTCAAAAACGTGCCATTCCTTTTACAAGAGGGGTCCAAAGAAAAGAACTTTAATGCCAAAGAATGGTCTTCAATAGAGGTTATTAACCATGCGAAAAATGTTCATTCAGAATTTTTGAAGGCAATCAAGCTGACTCCTACTATTTGGAAAGAATCTGGTCCTGCTAAATTGAGCCAACCCTCCAAAGATTTCATCAAAATAAATGCTAATGCATCTTTTGAAGATGGAATGAATTTTAGTACCATTGGTTTCATTCTAAGAAATTCTGATGGCTTTCCTACCAAGGCGGTTTCCGGTTATCTCCCTTTCTCCTTTGCCAAAATGGGGGAGGCTTATGCTTTAAGGTCTACAATCCAATATGCTCTTGATAATGGCTTCAACAAGCTGATTGTTGAATTTGATTGCCTTGATGTTATTCAGAATCTTAACAAGCGTGACATTCCAACGGATCGAAATATTTTCCCTATCATTGAAGACATCTTGCACCTTGCCTTTTTATGTGATGTTTGTTCTTTCCATCATGTTTCAAAGGATGCTAATGTTGTAGCTCACTCCCTTACTGGGAAGACTGTGTCATCTTGGGGAATGTACACATGGTCTAATTTTTCTCCTTGACTCCTGAACGTTTGTTCTTTAGATGCTTCAGCTTTTATCCATTTTTCTTTGCGATATTTTATTGGGAAATTGACTCATACTTCCCCTGTAGTTCACACTTAATCCAAATACCCCAAAAACATTCAAACAATGACAACCTTTCTCACCATTCAAGAGATGTTAAGTAGACAAGGTACTTAGACGATTTTACCCTCTACTAATTTAAAGCAACAAATCTACTCACATATTGAAATGTCTAATGTAACATTCCCTTTATATTTTTACTTAAATATTCACAACCCTAACTCTGCTAATCAGCAAAGAGAAATCAATGCTGGTGACATCTGCAAGTAGAGAGAGAGAGAGAGAGAGAGAGAGAGAGAAATGAAGCTTGAAATGCTGTGGTAGTAGTAAGTAGATAAATGAAGAATAATTCTTAGCTGAAATTAAGTATGGACGAGCTTTGGCCATTACTCACCAACAAGACAATAATTCCAGCACATAATCCATAGAACCAACCATTTAGTATAAATCATTTCAGGCCAAGCTGAAGATGAAAAAATAACAATAGACGAAAATGAATGAACCAAAAGAAGAGCAGTAATGGACTCGTTAGCCCATCGGTTCTCTTTGAGGAGATGACCAATCATGATGCAGACACAGAGTAAGGTGAAGAACACAGTGGGGGAAACAACAGTTTCCTTGACTAGGATACCGGAAAAGCTAAGCTTAGGTGCAAGAGATCTTCTAAAAGAGTTTATTGTTATAGTTAAGCTTTCAAGAACTCAGAAAACAGAGAAGAAGGAGAGAAAGAATACAGAGAAGATATCCACTTCGAGGGGGATGGCCTTCAGACTAAAAGAAGATTCAATTCAATTCAAAACTTGATTGCCTTACAACATCCCATAAATACTTACCTTTTTATACTTTCTAACTCATTCAGTTACAAATCTAACAATCCATTAACAACCTAATTCACTAGTTTTTCCCTTTCTTGAGTATGTAATATTACCATCCGCTAGATGAGAACCTTGTCCTCAAGGTTCAAACTAAAATTCAGGTGACTAAGGATATCTCCAAAGTATCTCGGGCGGCTTAGATAGAGTATGTCAGACGAAGATCAATGATTCTGATTTTCAAATGCCAACCATTACTCCATCCCAACTTAAAAACAATGTCATGAGCTGTCATTCAAAAAAAACCGGATCACTCCATCACAATTTAGAAACAATATGCCATGAGTTGTCACTCAAAAAAAAACTGGAGGGAAACATATGGAGTTAATTATAAAAATCTAGAAAAAAAAAATCCAAGCTTCTCAAATGTGCAAAAGGATATTCATTTTGGTCGAAACGAGGTAAGGGTGTCAACGGGCCGGTCTGGGACAGTTTTGGTCCAGGCTAAATTGGTGTCAGGTTTTATAAGCCCAGTCCAAAACATGTCCATTAAGAGTTCGGGCTGGGGTGGGCTGCGCTGGACACAATAACTAACGGACTGGTCCGGTGTCGGTTTGTTATCGGATTGGGTTTATTGAGGTGATTTCGGGTTGGTTCGATCCGGATCGGGCTTATCGGGTTTATCGAGCCCCTTTTATATGTAAACTATATAGCCTATTTTATTATTTCTATCTGTAAAATTAATATTATTCCTTCCATATGTATGTAATTTAATAAACTATAACAATTAACGTAATCTTTTCAACTATATATTCACATAATTTTCTAGATCATGAAGTGAACTCTAATAGTGTAACACAATCTATTAAAATTTAAAACCATTAAAATTAAGAAATTGGGCCCGAACGGACCTTACCGGTGTTCGAGTTGGGTTTTATCGGTTTGGGCTAATTTGGGTTTCTTAACGGATCGATCCGGTTTGATTTCGGTTTGGGCTGAAACGGTGTCGGGCTTTACAAGCTCAGATCAAAACCTGTCCATTAAGGCTCGGTCCGGGCTGGGTTCGGGTTATATCGAGCTGGCTCGGTCCGTGCTACCGGGCCGGGGCCAGTTTTGACACCCTTAAAACGAGGGGACATGTGGGGTCCAGGATTAATGGGATTTGATGGTGGATTTAAAACCGTAATAAAATCTGTTTTAATGCACATGAGGTATAGAGGTATAGAGGTATAGAAGTTTTTGTTGAAAAAAAAAAATAGAGAGATTTACTGAACCATGCACTGAGATCAAGCCTTCTAAAGGAAGCTTTCGGGAGCCTTCTAGAGAACATAAACGAGACGAAATTCACGGTAACCACGAACTGAGATGAAGCATGAGGAACTAGAGTGGCGAGATTGGCCTGCTGCAAGAGAGGCAACTCATCCAACAGGCCGGCCAACAGGTCAGTGAACAAGTCTGCCAATAAGACGTCGCTTTTCTGTACGATTCCTTCCTTCTCTGGAGATTGATTTCAGAATTGTTAAACCTTGTAATTCTTCTTTCCTGATTCCTAACCATGAGTTCTATCAAGATCTCCAACCTCCTCTGTTGCGATAAACTTTCTGGAGGGGGCATGGCGAAATCAGATGGAAAATCCAAGAGACGTCGTTGGAAGGAAGGCAAATTTCGTAGGGAATCCATCGCCTTGGACAATTTCCTCATAGATCTGCCGGAGTCAGCCCTTTTATGGTAGTGGCAGCAAGAACGTTGGAGTTGGCGGGGAAGGTAGCAATTCCACCATATTCGGCGACCTATTCTCCTTTGCTGGGGTCGATGTCTCCGTTCTCTTTGAAGCCACTGAAGTACAAACCGAGTTGAGTTGCGGAGGTACAAGCTCCCCTTCAAAGGTGAGCTCATCTGGATCTCGCGGATCTTTAAGTCTAAACTCGAAATCATCACTGGTAGCATTCAGATCTTAAGGATGAGGAAGTTGCAACTGGGATTGTATATCAATTACGGCTTGGGTTTGAGTTTGGGGTTAATGGAGGGAATAAGGAATTGTGATAGGTTGTGATGAACTTGATACGACTCTAAGAGGGGGTTGAATCAGTTTCTGAAACATTTTCTTGATTATTTAATGCTATCCAGAATTGATGGAAATATATTGTTTTACACATATACAAGCGTATGTAAATCTACCTTGTTACCACTCAGTGGTCAGGTCTATCAGATTTGCACACCCATTCTACAAGTCATTCCACGTATTTCAAAATATTTAAGAAAATAAAGACAGTCCACAACACAAGATATACGAGGTTTACCAACACAGTGTGTGATGGTTAGTCCACGGACTAATGCCCAACGGGTTCTGTATATACTCAATACAATTTTTTTGCTGTCTACACAGCAGGGAATACATACACCCAATTTACTCAGCATAAAATTAGAAGGGTACACATGTGTTAGGAATTCAGGTATCAAGTACTAGTGTTCAGCACACGCTGCACACCACGCTTAACCCGCACCCACGGGAAATAAATAACAATTTTTTTTAGGCTTATAAATTTACCTTACAGTTTTTCCCCACTAGCTAGCTAGGTATTCAACAATTGCACCTACGCTAGCATACAATAAATTGAAAACATAAATAGATAAGGGAATTGAAAAATCTTACAAACTATGCTTTCGAATGACCAACAATCTCTCTGAAGCCTCCCTCTCAGGTATTTTCCAACAGTCTTCAATGTTGATAGAGATCGGTTCACAGAGTATACCTTGCTCATAGGCTTTAAGTCTCTTCCACACAACCTATAATCACCATGAATATGAAAATAAAAGATCTACTGACCTCTCACAGGGATTTAGCACTCTATTGATGCACAAAGAAGAGGTAGTTGGTGATTGATCACTCCCACGGGCACGAAATCCTAGAAAAATCATTTGTTAAGCTTCAAAACCCTATTTTCGATTTTTCTCAGCGTTTTTATGACTCCCAACGGCACCCAATGTATAGAGCATCAAAAAATATGGAAACTGCAACTTGAACGGACTGATTTGGAACTCGGATGAAGAAGTTATGGTAGTTTGCAGTTTGGTCAGTCACAAATAAGGAAAGAGAATCTTTCCAAACAAAACTTGCACCCGCGCCGCACCGTAGCCGCGCCGTCGATGCGCTGTCGCGATCTGATTCGCGGAAACAGAATCTTCAAAACGGACCGTCAGATAAGCCTTTTAAGGGCGGGAAGATCCGTGAGCCATTGGATCCGCACAAGTTGGTCAGATCCTATCGGCCTCAATATTGGCCGCACGAACTGGATCTTCGCTCCGCTGTACTGAAAGCGTGCCACATTGAATCAAGAGCTAATACAATATGTCGCGACCCATTATAATATAATGTAACTGGCCAATCAAAGCCTGCGCGATAGAATCTTGATGCTGCCGCCGCACTGCACTCGAACCCGCCTTGATCTGGGCCATTAGATGTGGATCTGAGCATCGTGGCTTCAATCTGACCGCTGATCTTGCATCTTCTCCTCTTTTTATGCCGAAATTGCCCCTAAACAACTTGTGAAATCCCGAAATTGCTCATAAACAACTTGTGAAATGACTTTTTCAAGCGATCCGACAGAAACTGCGATATCTCTCTTATCCAACGTCGGAATTGAGTGATTCAAGTTGCGTTGGAAAGATAACTCGACGCTCTACATCTTTCCACTGTCGGATTTTCATGAACCTACTGCGGGACCCACTAAAAATAGACCCAAAGTTAAAACTCTGTCAAACCTTGGAATTTGAACCCAAAAATTTGCGTGCATGCATGCCAAGTGCTGTGGGCTGCCGTGTTGGCATGTCACCTTGCCACCACACCTGTGGGTCCCATTCACATTTTTTTCTCTCTTCTCTTTCTCTCTCTTCTTTTTCTCTCTTGAATTTCTCTCTTCAATGCCACAACACCAGAAACATGAGAAACATGAACATGATCAGAAAAGCTTCAGGAACACTGTCGCATCATCAGAAACTCGACCACACCACCAGTGGGGTCCACAGACACTCTCTCTCATTAAAATCAGTGTAAAATCTCATTTAACTCATTATAAGTCATCTGAAACATATGTAGAACACTGTAAAACACACAAGCAAAGTTACCACATTTGTGCCACTGCAATTACACTCTCTCTCTCCTACATTGATACTCTCTCTCCTCATTTCTCTGACTGAATGCTCACAAATACTGTCACATCAGTCAAGTTGCCAACAATGACAACATAAAGTCCAACAGGTTGATGGCCGAATTAGGGGTAAAAGAAGAAACAGGGAGTGGCAGAGAAATGGTGATGGTGGTAGGCAACCAGATCGGGGTGAATGATAAAGAGGAATGAGAGGTTTGGGTAGCGGTAACAAGTTCGGTAGGGTTAAAGATTGGGGTTGGAACTGTGGAGAGTCGCAATCGCAAGAGCCTATCGATCTTCTCCTCCATGGAGGTCGAGAGCTGAGAGTGCTCAGAGAGAGAGACTGCCACTGTACATTCATCTCCATGGAGGTCGAGAACTAAGAGTGCTCATAGAGAGATACTGCCACTGTACATTCATCGATGCTTGAAAAGAGTCCACAGAGAAGCTCTCAATGAAAGCACCAATTATTATGGTTAAGTTTCCAAGAACTCAGAAAGCAAAGAAGGAGAGAAAGAATACATAGAATATATCCACTTTGAGGGGTATGGACTCCAGACATCAATTCAATACTTTCCCTTACAACATCCCATACTTATTTATTTATATTTGACAAAAATGGTTAAAAAATAGAAATAGAATCGTCACCTAGATAAGGTTTAGGATTTATATATATAATTTCTCAAATGAGAAATACTATGACTTATGTAATAGATTAAGACTTATGATCAAATTAGAGAAACAATGGGTAAGTGTTATGTTACAATTTGGAAAATTATTAGGTACTTAAATTATTTAATCCGAAGATTAGTCTCCATATACTATCTTTTTCTATTTTAATTTAAATTACAAGCAATGGCTAAATAAATTTTAACAGGTATCAGACTTAAGTTTTAGATGTATTTCAATCTAGGATCAAGCCATACAGTTATGAATATAACAAGAAACAAAATTCAAGGTGTGATATAGATCAGAAATAAAAATGATTGGATGATGCACCAATTAGTTGATCTCAAGTAACTAATGCGCAACTCTCAACACATTGACAAATAAAAATCACTTTCAACCATTAAAGTATAGTCCAAGGTTTGAATGCAATGATTTGTTCTAAAAATGACATTCAAAATGACATGGAAAAAAGTAAATTAAAATAAATTAATTTAGGAGAACTCGAATGATAAACACTCAAGCTACCTACGTATCTCATGATAAGTCCAAGAATCAAGTCCAACATAGTTCAACCTCTTGGGTTGGTAAAATGATAGATTCCAATAACCACTAGTCAAGCTAATAGGTCATCTAGATTTAGGATATTGAATAGATTCTTATAGTTACTAGTCAAACTAATAGGTCATCTATGCAAAGCAATCGAATAAACTCCTATAACCACTAGTCAAGCTGATAGACCATCTATGTACAAATAAGGCTTGAAAGGGACTTCCATGCAATGATAAAATGTTTATCCAGACTTGAAAGGAACTTTCATGCAATGATAGAATGTTTGCCCAAGATTGAAAGGGACTTCTGTGCGATGATGGAATGTTTGCCCAAGATTACATGCAAAGACAGAGAATTGAAATTGAAATTGAACTTGAATTTAATTTGAATTTAAAAATTGAATTTGAGATTGAATTTGAAATTGAATGTGAAATTAAATTGAAACTGAAATTGAAATTGAAATTGAAATTGAAATTGAATTTGAATTTGAAATCGAAAATTGAATTTGAAATTGAAATTGAATTTGAAATTGAAAATTGAATTTGAGATTGAATTTGAATTTAAAATTAAATTGAATTTGAAATTGAATTTGAAATTGAAATTGAAATTGAAATTGAAATTGAATTTGAATTTGAAATTGAAATTGAATTTGAAATTGAAAATTGAATTTGAAATTGAAAATTGAATTTGAAATTGAAAATTGAAATTGAAATTAAATTTGAAATTGAATTGAATTTGAAATTGAAATTGAATTTGAAATTGAAAATTAAATTTGAGATTGAAATTGAAAATGAATGTAAAATTGAATTTAAAATTGAATTGAATTTTAAATTGAAATTTTAAAATATGCTTGATGATTGAAATAGTAAAGTTTGAAAATACAATTTGAAGCAAGTGTGCAAAGTACAAGACACATTATGACTCAAATTGGGGGTTATTGCAACCTTCATTGTAATTGGAAACAATGTATACAAAGTCAATGCACATTATGATGCAAATTGGGTGTTATTGCAATCCTCATTGCAATTGGAAACAATGTATGCAAAATCAAGGCACATTATGATGCACACTGGGTGTTATTATAACCCTCATTACAATTGGACTGAGCTTGGGAGATGGATACCCTAGCAGTCTACGTATCTCGGGCAGGGTCCAAGAATCAAGTCCATACGTAGTTCGAAACGCGTAAAGAAATATGAAAATAATCTCTACTTGACAACATATGAGAGTGTGCTCTCGATATTGGAAGATAGGTATCTGAGCCTCACTTTATTTTACATATATCCACACATTCACATTCATTTGCGCATCATAAGCGCATGAATCTGTATTGTACAGAAAATATTACAAAAAATTATACAAGTTCCTATGGGATACAAAAGTAGGGATTAGGAATCAAAACTATTAATATATTTTCCTTTCATGTTTACAAGATACATCGAAGGGGGTAAGGAGCGTCCTAGTCTACCCTGTTCGTCACTACACTATGGATGGCAAGTGCTGCATGCATATCATATTATCCACCCGCATCAAATAATCATGGGCGCACAATGGCCGAACCCATATATACCACATAAAGTAAAGACATAGAGTTAGGGGCGTTATCTGCCTGTGAGTAGAGGTTGACCTTTAAGATAATAAGAAAAAGGTGGCACCTCTCCAACGATTGTTGTCGAAATCGGATCAGGTCAAATTGTAGGGAAACAAATCATATCACCAGGGAATAGTAGAAACAAGATCAGGTCAACATCATAAAAAAGTAGATCGCCATTGAGCAAGAATGTCCAAACTTGATCACTGCTGTCGAAGCAAAAATATCAAACCAGAAATGCCATGAGAGAAGCACTGAACTGCCATCGTCGAAGAAGAGCCTAAAATCAAATTGTTTTCATCAAAGAGCTATGAATCAATTGTGGCAAAAAAATGTTGCATAGTTGAGCATCTCCATGTTACCGTCGGAACATCGAACCAGATTTCAGAAAAATTTCTCTCAAGAACTTCAAGAATCTAAATCATATTTTTAAATGTCGACAGATTAGTCATTGGCGAAATAAATTTTGCAGAAGAGGAAACAAACAAACCATCAGAGGAACTACATGAGATAGTTGGAGAGGAGCAGTCGCTGCCAGAGAGGGCTTCTCTCTCAAACCCTCTTTCTCTTCCAACTCTCTATTTCTTCCCGCTCTTGAACAAACTAAGTAAAAAATGACTTTAATCCTTTGATTTTTCTTTTATAATCCCTAAATTTGATTCCCTACATACCCTTATGTGATGTAACGTATCATTTTCCATTATAAAAATCTAATTCTCAACTTGATTCCCAATGTAACCTATACTCTATCACTGACTATAGTATATTTAATTAAATATCTAATTTGTATTTGATCCATTTATGTTTTCCACTTTTCTTACTTTTTTATTTTATTTATTTTGAGCTTAAAAATTTAAATTGATTTGACATTGACAAAATTGAGGCGTCTACAGACACCCCTCTTTAACCGAGATTAATAAATTGAAGTTAAAGAAATTAAAACCTCAATTTTGTCATCCAAATGAAACGAACAGGTCATAAATACCTGTAATTAGAATTTTCCACCATCATATTCTTTCATCAGGATTCTCAAACCTATAGTGATTAGTATGAACACAAGATATTTGACAGACATGTATCACTATGTTAGATTGACACTCCGAATTGAGTCTAGAATTTGAATGTATTGTTTTTGAAATATAAATTGTTCAAGTATACAATAACATTGTCTTTTTTTGCAACTTGAAAGTAGATTGGAATGAAAATTCAGTCAATCTCAGAATTGCTAAATTTCGAAATAAAATTGGAATCAGTTCAAGGTTATAATGAATGGGAACAATTTAAATGTATCAATTGAGGATAAAGAAATGAAACATCTTATTTTTTGCTATCTTTAAAAGTTGGAAACCAAATAAATTTAAATATATATCAGACTCTCCATCTTGGCACCCTTACTCAGTTTCATGACATTCTGGATAAGTCGAACGACCAATAATTTGATCTTGAATAGCAACCTCATTAGGTCTTTTAACTGATGAACTTTGATATGACACTGAGAAGGGGGGGGGGTGAATCAGTGTCTGAAATTTTTTCTTGATAAATTCAATGCTGCCCAGAGCTGTTGGATATCTGATTTGTCAATACACACAATCGTATACAAATCCACTTCGCTACCACTCAGTGGTCAGGTCTACCAGATTTGTACACCCATCCTGCAAACCATTCCATACACTCCAAAATATATCAGAAAGCAAACACACAGACACAAAGATATTACGTGGTTCACCACCACAGTATGTGATGGCTAATCCATGGAGTAATGCCCCACGGGCTCCGTACTTACTCAATACTCAACTTTTAGTCTCTTACAGACAAGGATACTAACCCTAGATTTTCCCAGCATAAAACTGAGAGGACGTAACAACGTCAAATTTCAGGTATAAAGTCAGTGTCCAACACCCACTGAACACACCACAAATAAAATATTTTGGGGTTTATAAGAATTACCCTACAATGAAACCCACAAGCTAGATAGGTATTCTACTATTTTTTCTTTCACCTATACTAGCATACAGTGCATAAAAATTATTTAAAGAGATAGGGAATGAGAAAATCTCACAACCAATATTCTTGAATTGCCAGCAATAATTTTTGACGTTCCACACTGCTTTGAGAAACTTTGAACAGCCTTCAATAATAGTGAAGCTTGAACCATAGAGCTCGTCTTGATCATAGGCTCCCCATCTCCTCCACAATCACCATGAATGAACAATAAACAATCTACCAACCTCTCTCAGGGATTCAACAATCCATTGATGCACAGAGAAGGGGTAGATGGTGATAATTCATCTCACTGGACACTCAGACTAGCAAAATCCCTCTCTGTAGCTTCAAAGCCAACTTTTCAATTTTTTTTCAGCACATTCACAACTCCCAACGGTGCCCAATAGGTAGAGAATCCAAAAATATAGAAGCTGCAATTTGAACGATCCGATTTGAAGCTCGGATGAAGAAGATATGACAATTTGAAGTTCGGTGAATCACAGATAAGGAAAGAGAATCTTTCCTTATATAAACACGCACCTGCGCCGCACCGTAGCCGCGCCGCGCCGCTTAGCTGTCGCGATTTGATTGGACGATCAGAGAATCTGCACAATCGTTCGTTGGATCAAAGTTAAAAAGGCGGGATCTGACCTGAGCCCTTGGATCTGGATAATTTTGCCTCCGAAAATCGGAGATCACCTGAAGCGCTGGATCAGAATCTCTTCCATCGTCGCACGATGAACGCGCCACACTGAATAAAGGCGCCGATTCCATGATGCGCAAACCATCGTTTTAAACTACCTCCATCAAATCAGAAGCCACGCGATGGAATATTGACGCGACGACGCATATACACATTAACCCGCATTTATTTGATCCATCCATTTAGAATCTTGACTATGTGGCTTCATTTTAGTTGTCGATCTTGCATCTTGACATCTTTTCATGCCGAAAATACCTCTGAGAATACAGAAAATGGCCTCTGTAACCATTTATGTTTTTGTTAAAACCTCTGCAGAGACGATTTCCAGAGAGGTTTCTCTCTGTTGGAAATCCATCGAACAGCTGGGGGGTGTGCGTGGCATGCGGGAGGGAGGAGGCTAGCGCGTGCGGGCCTACTGCCTTGCGGCATGGCTTGTGGGCTTGCTGCCTTGCGGCATGGCTGGCGGGCCTGCTGCGCTGCTGGCCATGCTTGGCTTGCTTGTGGTGCCATGCGGCTGGCCATCTGGCTGGCTGCCACTATGGTGCCGTGGCCCTCGGCCAGGCTGGCTGCCATGGTGGCATGCCACCTAGGTACAGTGGGTCCCACCCACATTTCTCTCTCCTCTTTCTCTCTCTTCTGATTCTCTCTCTTCTTTCTCTTTCTTTAATTGCATGACTAACCACAAGAACACTACCAGTATCAATCATTGCCACATTAGAGAAATCCACAAACACTCTCTCTCATCAAACTTGGTCTGAGTTGTCGACAATTACAATCCAAAGTGCAACAATCTCTCCCTTTGGAATTGTTAGCAACTCACTCATGCGCCAACTCACTCTGCGCATGAAATATTTCTCCCCCTTTGATAACAAAAACAAAGGTATATGCCACATAGGAGTGCCCACCGCATCTTCCCAATCCTATGGGCGCTCCAGAGACACAAACTCAACACCATAGTAATACAGAAAAATACCAATGGACTCCCCCTCAGTCTACATAGGGAGCAAAAAAAATAGAACCATCAACCACTGCTCCCCCTCAATCCAAGCTCCTCAATGCTTGAGGAGGATAACCACTCCCAATTTTGTCGCAAGTAATCAAACTTTTCTCTGGGAAGTGGCTTTGTGAAGATATCTGCAATCTGCTCTGCTGTAGGAATGAACTCTAACTGAACTTCTCCTTCTAGGACTTTCTCTCTCAAGGAGTGATACCGAATGGCTATGTGCTTCGTCCTGGAGTGCATAACTGAATTTTTAGATATATTTATGGCACTAGTGTTATCACAAAACATAGAAATAGGTTTCTCTGACTCAATGCCTAGATCCTTCAACATCTGCTTCATCCATAATACCTGTGTGCAACATGAGGTAGCTGCAATGTATTCTGCCTCTGCCGTAGATAATGATACTGACTCCTGCTTCTTACTGTGCCAAGCCACCAAATTTCTGGCAAGATAAAAAGCACCTCCACTAGTGCTCTTCCTATCATCAACACATCCTGCCCAATCTGCATCTGAGTAAGAAGATAATTCCAGATCCTTGCTTTTTACATACCAAAGACCATAGTCCATAGTTCCTTTCAGATATCAGAAAATTCTTTTCACAGCTACAACGTGTGTCTCTTTTGGACCAGCTTGATATCTAGCTACCGTACAAACAGACTGTAGAATGTCTGGTCTTGTAGCTGTCAAGTAAAGCAGACTTCCAATCATTGACCTATACATAGTGTGGTCAACTGATGGAGAGTCATCATCTCTGTTTAGCTTGCAGCTTGTCATCATTGGAGTGCTCATTGGTGTACAATCTTCCATTGTGAACTTCTTCAATATTTCTTTCACATATTTAGTCTGAGATAAAAAGAATCCATTCTTTAACTGACTGATCTGCAGACCTAAAAAATAAGATAGTTCTCCAATCATGGACATCTCAAATTCATCTTGCATTCTCTGAGCGAAGTCCTGACATAATTCATCCTTTTGGCCTGCAAATATGATATCATCTACATATACAACCACAACTGTCTGACTGCCATCAATAGATTTAACATATAAATTGCTATCAACCAAACCCTTTTTGAAACCCAACTTACAGAGATAAGTATCCAGTCTTGAATACCATGCTCTTGGTGCTTGCTTCAATCCATACAATGCTTTCTTCAGTTTACAAACAAGTGTAGGGTCTTCACTCAGTTGAAATCCATCTGGTTGCTTAATGTATACCTCCTCGTCCAAGTCACCATTTAAGAAAGCTGACTTTACATCCATCTGATAAACTTTATAGTTCTTGTGTACTGCAAAAGCAAGAAACATCCTGATGGCTTCCAACCTAGCCACAGGAGCAAATGTTTCTTCAAAATCAATGCTCTCAACCTGAGCATATCCTTTACAAACCAATCTGGCCTTGTTCCTTACAATTTTGCCATCTTCATTGAGCTTGTTCCTATAGACCCATTTAGTGCCAATGACATTCTTATCTGTAGGCCTTGGCACCAATTCCCAAGTTTTATTTTTCTCTATTTGATCCAACTCTTCATTCATTGCCTTGAGCCAACTAGCATCTTCACATGCCTCTGCAACTGATTTTGGTTCAATGTGAGATAATAAAGAAAACATTTGTTTTGATTGTCTCACCTTCCTTGTTTGCATACCAGCTGATGGATCACCAAGAATTAATTGGTCAGGATGATTCTTTTTTACTCTGCTTGAGCCACTTTTGTTCTGCCTATCTACCTCTGAATCTGACTGCTCTTCTCTTTCTTCTGTATCAACCACTGCTCTCTGTTCTGGCACATTTTGCTCTTTTTCTATTTCACTGTCATTTTTCTCACTATCTAAATCGTCAAAAATAGGAGGATCACTGTTTGACTCTGTAGTTGAATTTTTGTGCTCATCAACTCTCACATCTGCACTCTCAACAATTTTACCAAGTTTCTTGTTGTAACATTTATATGCTTTGCTGGAGGTGGAGTAGCCAAGAAAAATTCCTTCATCTGCCCGATCATCAAACTTCCCTAAATCATGATTGGTGTTTTTGATATAACATTTACTACCAAACACCTTGAAGTTCTTTGCTGTGGCCTTTTTACCAAACCATAATTCATAGGGAGTTTTGTCTTCATGTTGTCTCAGCATACACCTGTTCTGAACATATACTGCTGTATGCACTGCTTCTCTCCAGAATTTATTCCGCATGTCATTTTCTGTCAACATAGTCCTGGCCATCTCTTGAACTATTCTATTCTTTCTTTCTGCAACACCATTCTGCTGTGGTGTTCTATGAGCTGAAGTCTGTCTCTTGATGCCATTCTCAGAACAAAAATCTACAAAATTAATCCAGGTGTATTCTCCTCCCCTGTCAGACCTCAAACACTTAATTTTCTTTCTCGTCTCATTTTCAACTTGAGCTTTGAAGATTTTAAACATTGCAAGAGCCTCTGACTTATTTTTCAAGAACATCACCCAAGTCATCCTAGAGTAGTCATCTATGAATAAAATAAAATACCTCTCTCCTGAGATGCTTTGTATTCTCACTGGCCCACATAGATCTGTATGGACAATCTCAAGTGGTTGAGTAGTATGGTAATCTTTTGGTTTAAATGATACTCTTGTCTGCTTCCCTTTCCGATAAGATGCACATATGCCATTGGTGGGCTTCTTCAAAGAAGGGATATCTCTCACAGCATTTTTATTGGAAATCTTTATTAAATTTTCAAATCCAATATGCCCCAGCCTTTTGTGCCATAGCCATGTTTCTTCTTCTTGGCTCAACATGAAATTTTCTTGAAATTCTTCAGACAATGTATAAAGATTTCTTGACATTCTCTTTCTAGTTGCCATCAATTTACCACTGTCAGTTCTTCGAATCTCACATCCTTGATCACTAAAAATTAATCTATGGCCCCTATCACAAAGCTGACTAACACTCAATAGATTATGTTTCAAACCTAATACATAGAGAACCTCATGAGATTTTACCTTCCCATTGTTGAGGCTAATACTCCCTTTCCAAACAATCTTTGCACCAATATCATTACCAAACTTGACTAAGCCTCCTTCATAATGTTGAAGCTTCTGAAGCCTCTTACTATCTCCTGTCATGTGACTCGAACATCCACTATCAAGAATCCACGGTGTAGAACTATTTTGTGCCTTGAAAGCTGTCTGTACAACCAAAGAACTATTTTTCTGAACCCAAACTCTCTTATTTGATTTTGATATTTAATCTTGCTTCTGTCTTGGAATCTTGCTTCTAATTCTTTCATACTGTCTCTATGATGGTGGCATAGGGGGAAAGATGGTTCTGCAGTTCCTTGCTATATGCCCAAAATTATTACAGTTATAATACTCAACAAAATTTTCTTCATGGGGAGCAAACTGATTTCTACTTTCAAATCTAACTTCTCTCAGATTGAATTTGTAAGTAGCTATTTTGTGACCATAAGTATTGCATTTATAATAGTAATCCTGAAAATAAGATCTTGACCTAGAAGGAGCCATGTACCTCATCTTTCTCTGCGATGCACTGGGATAATTTCTTCCATAGATGTTGCTCTTCTCTACTCTCATACCTTGCCTTGTATTATTTGTCAGTGGAGTAGGAGCATGATTTTCTTCTTGATCATAAATCATAGCAGCCTTGCCCTTTCCACTCTCTTTCACAAAAGAGATGGGACCTTTCCTATTTGAGTTTGCATTATTAGAAGTCTCTCCCTTATCAAAACCAAGACCAAATTTTACATTGAAAGGTCTTTGAGAATTTATAATCCCATCTAGCTTGCTGCTATTAGGGTGTATTGTTGTGTTGCTTGGCTCATCAGATTTGTTCAATTTTTGTTGTCTTTCAAACTCTTCTATTTCATATTCATTCACCTTTGCTTTTAACAAAATAAATTCCTTCTCAAGCTCTTCAAATTTACTCATCACAGGGGCTTGTATTTCAAGTTGAGCTCTCAAACTTGTATTCTCAGTCATTAATTTGGAGTGGTCTGTAGATACCTGTCCAAGCTGAGTCTTGAGATCTTCAATAATTTTCTTGGATTCTACAACTTGAATTCTCAAATCTTGAATTACCTTTTTCTATTTTTTAACTTCTTGTGAGGCAAGCTTGTTATATTTCCTTTCTTTCTTGAGTTCCTTCATAGCTGCAGCAAACTCTTCTTCAAAATTCACCTCACCTTCTTCATCATCACCAGAGCTTGAAATTTCGTTTCCATTTTCTTCTTCACTACTAGAGATAGATTCCACAATACCTTCTTCATTGCTTTTTGAGGAGAATTTTTCTTTATCTGTGTTCTTCTCTTGATCTTCAATGTAAACCATGAACAAAGCCTTACTAGGCTCATCTTCTGAGATTTCATCAGAGTCATCATCTGAGGTTTCAGTGCTTCTCTTAGAGATAAAACTCTTTCTGTTTGACCTGTTTTTCTTGAAGTTGTAGTTTTTCTTTCCCTTAAACTTGCTTTTTCTATCATCTTCATCATCACTATCAAACATACTCTTCATTGGGCACTTTGCAGTGAAGTGTCCAACTTTATCACAATTGAAGCATTTGAATGGAAGTTTATTTTTATACTTTCCTGTATCCTTTTTCAATTTCCTAGTGAAATGAGCTGTGGCTTCATCTTCACTTTCTTCTTCATTTTGTTTTTCAGAAATCTTCAGCTTCTTCATAGCCTTGAAAGCTATCTGCTTGTCACTAGTGGTTCCTGGATCAACACTCATCTCAAAAGCTGTTAAAACTTCATGAATCTCATCAATAGTAACCTGTTCCAAGTCCTTGGTTTCTTCAAGAGCTGATACTTTTGATTCAAATTTTGGAGTGAGAGACTTCAAAATTTTCTGACAAACAATATGACTTTTTAAATCTTCACCAAGTCCTCTAATGGAATTGACCACTTCATTAACTATGTTCATGTATTGATCAATGGTCTCATCCTCATTCATCTTCAGATTCTCAAACTGACCTCTGAATGTTTGCAGCTTGACGGTCTTGATCTTCTTATCTCCTTCATATATGTTGATCAGTCTATCCCATACTCTTTTGTTGTCTTGCAGTTCATGATTTTAGCCAGTTCACTATTTGTCAGTCCCCCTTGAATGACATTGAGAGCCTTTCTATTATTCTCAAAATTCTTCTTGTCTACAACTGTGGGAGCATTTGTGTCATGTGGAGTGTAGTCATTTTCTACAGAAGCCCAAACATCATAACCAAGAGATCCTACATAGACCTCCATTCTTCTTTTCCAAAAGACAAAATCCATCCCATCAAACAATGGGGGCTTGTTTGAACCTTCTCCTGGTGCCATATCTTTTATTCTGATCTTCTCAGTTGCTAATTAAGCTGTCATTGAGCCTGGTGCTCTGATACCAATTGATGAACTTGATATGACACTGAGAGGGGGGGGTGAATCAGTGTCTGAAACTTTTTTTGATAAATTCAATGCTGCCCAGAGCTGTTGGATATCTGATTCGTCAATATACACAATCGTATACAAATCCACCTCGCTACCACTCAGTGGTCAGGTCTACCAGATTTGTACACCCATCCTGCAAACCATTCCACACACTCCAAAATATACCAGAAAGTAAATACACAGACACAAAGATATTACGTGGTTCACCACCACAGTATATGATGGCTAATCCACGGAGTAATGCCCCACGGGCTCCGTACTTACTCAATACTCAACTTTTAGTCTCTTACAGACAAGGATACTAACCCTAGATTTTCCTAGCATAAAACTGAGAGGGCGTAACAACGCCAAATTTCAGGCATAAAGCCAGTGTCCAGCACCACTGAACACACCACAAATAAAATATTTTGGGGCTTATAAGAATTGCCCTACAATGAAACCCACAAGCTAGATAGGTATTCTACTGTTTTTTCTTTCACTTATACTAGCATACAGTGCATAAAAATTATTTAAAGAGATAGGGAATGAGAAAATCTCACAACCAATATTCTTGAATTGCCAGCAATAATTTTTGACGCTCCACACTACTTTAAGAAACTCTGAACAACCTTCAATGATAGTGAAGCTTGAACCATAGAGCTCGTCTTGATCATAGGCTTCCCATATCCTCCACAATCACCATGAATGAACAATAAACAACCTACCAACCTCTCTCAGGGATTCAACAATCCATTGATGAACAGAGAAGGGGTAGATAGTGATAAATCATCTCACTGGACACTCAGACTGGCAAAATCCCTCTCTGTAGCTTCAAAGCCAACTTTTCAATTTTTTTCAACACATTCATGACTCCGAACGGCACCCAATAGGTAGAGAATCCAAAAATATAGAAGCTGCAATTTGAATGGTTCGATTTGGAGCTCGGATGAAGAAAATATGGCAATTTGAAGTTCGGTGAATCATAGATAAGGAAAGATAATCTTTCCTTATATAAACACGCACCTGCGCTGCACCGTAGCTGCGCCGCGCTGCTTAGCTGTCACGATTTGATTAGACGATCAGAGAATCTGCAAAATCGTTCATTGGATCAAAGTTAAAAAGGCAGGATCTGACCTGAGCCCTTGGATCTGGATAATTCCGCCTCCGAAAATTGGAGATCACCTGAAGCGCTGGATCGGAATCTCTTCCGTCGTCGCACGATGAACGCGCCACACTGAATAAAGGCGCCGATTCCATGATGCGCAAACCATCGTTTTAAACTGCCTCCATTAAATCAGAAGCCATGTAATGGAATATTGACGCGACGACACATATACACATTAACCTGCATTTATTTGATCCATCCATTTAGAATCTTGACTATGTGGCTTCATTCTAGTCGTCGATCTCGCATCTTGACCTCTTTTCATGCCGAAAATACCCCTGAGAATACAGAAAATGGCCTCTGTAACCATTTATGTTTTTGTTAAAACCTCTGCAGAGACGATTTCCAGAGAGGTTTTTTCTCTCCTAGAAATCCGTCGAACAGCTGGGGGGGTGTGCGTGGCATGCGGGAGGGAGGAGGCCAGCGCGCGCGTGGGCCTGCTGCCTTGCGGGCCTGCTGCCTTGGGGCATGGCTTGCGGGCCTGCTGCGCTGCTGGTCATGCTTGGCTTGCTTGTGGTGCCATGCGGCTGGCCATCTGGCTGGCTGCCACTATGGTGCTGTGGCCCTCGGCCAGGCGGGCTGCCATGGTGGCATGCCACCTAGGTACAGTGGGTCCCACCCACATTTCTCTCTCCTCTTTCTCTCTCTTCTGATTCTCTCTCTTCTTTCTCTTTCTTTAATTGCATGACTAACCACAAGAACACTACCAGTATCAATCATTGCCACCTTAGAGAAATCTACAGACACTCTCTCTCATCAAACTTGATCCGAGTTGCCGACAATTACAATCCAAAGTGCAACAGTAACTTTCAAGACAAGTCAAACAATAAAAGAATCCCCTTGAATAGCTACCCATTAGGCCTTGTAACTCTCAAGATGAATAAAATGAAATGAAATTCTCTTGAGAAGCAACCAATTAGGCTTTGTAACCCTCAAAACAAGTCAAACAATGAAACAAAACTCTCTTGAGTGGTAGCCAACTAGGCTTCGTAACTCTCAAGACGAGTCTGCAAATAAGCAAATCTTTTTGTAACCACAACAAAGTTTAACACCTGCAAATATCAGCACAAATACAATACATATATTGACAACTTGAAATCATGAACTCTATTAGCATGACACACATATTTGAATATAAGATTGAGCATCTTATTGAAAGCTTGGTACAACTCAAGTACAACTACAGAATTGTTTGATCACCATTTTGATGACGAAAAAAAAATCAACAAAATTTGAAAACAAGATTTCATCAGTTAACATTGACATTGCTGGACTATAGATTGCATGAAGTTCTATCTAGGATTTGAAAGACTTGATTGTCCTTAGTAAAAGCAACTCTGATGATCAATTTTGATGTTAACCTTTTAAGAGGTATACAAAAATGATTGAACTAAAGACATTTTGAGCTTAATAGGCATTGATTGCACACAAATTGATACTCTTGATTAAATCCGATTCCCTTGGGAAGAATGCATACGATACCCCAGTGTCTGTACTCTTTAACAGATCGCACTTCAACACAGGACAGCCTAAGGAAGAATATAGGCATCATGCCTAAGAGTTGAAAACATGTATAACCTGGATCGAACATCAAATTTGATCAAATTAAATATTAGATTTGAAAAAAATTTCTCCCATAGGAAAGTGATAGACTGATTGATGAATGCTCATCACTTAATATATACTCCCCTTTGGATCCTAAAAACAAAGGAGATGATTTAATAAATTTCTTGAAAATGATGTCTATGAATTTAATGAACATGGCCACACTGGACACGAGAACCAAAAGAAAACTTGCTTTCCCAAAGTACAAGAAACAACCAATGATTTGGAAATTGCATTTTTCAACAGATAACTACATTGAATCCAAAAGAAACAAATTAAATGATTTGATCAACCTCTTCGGATATGACCCACTCTACGATGAAAGAAAGTTTTTTCCTTTGATCATGGGATAACTAGGTCTTTTCCTTAAAAAGGTAAGGACAAGGCCTCAAAATTTTCTGCATTTATTTTTCCCTTCTTTTTCTCTTCCTTCCCTCTTTGTTTCATTTGTTTCTCTTTTCTTTTCTTCCTTTTTTTGTATTTATTTATTTTGTTCCACCTTTGTTTAGAACTCACAAACAACTCCCCAAATGCATGATATCTAGAACAAACTAGACACCCCAATGTTTAAGACTACATCTGCATTCGTTGACAATAGGCGATTCTTTGATTCATTACCAGGAGCAATATTAAAAAGATGTGGCTCCACACCAAAATTAAGGATGTCACCCAATGATATTTTTCCCTCTTCGAGATGTTTAGACAGCACGTATGTGCCTCAACAAACTATGTGTAGAATACTGATGTAGGTATGACCACATCTAGGCCCAAAACTTTTAAGTCCATAGGCAAGTATGAAGGTGAAGGTCCAAGAGGACTGATAAGAAACTGCCCATATGGGTCTGCCATTTGGGAGAGTTTTAGGTTGTTTGTGTAGAATGATCGATCTCACCAATGAGATATCACTTTATTGGCTTCAAAGAAAGGGCTATTGGAAATCTTTGACGCCGTTGAATCAATGAATGACCGATAGAAATTCCAATCAGATTGTTGAACCAATTTTATACATAAAGAATGGCATGCTCACAAGAGACGACATCATGAAACTGATTTATGATTGAAAGAAGGACTTGTAATGGAGACTCATAAGAAGTCCGTCGGATTGATGGATGGGAGGAAGAGTCTTTTGCCGATAAGAAATCATCCTCTATTGATGACCAAGTGATGAGACCACCCCTGTAAAGGAGGGATGTAGCAGCTAATTGAAAATCCAGCCCAACACATATTGTGAAGTATTACAAACAATCATATTCACCATCAAGCTTCGAATGAAGTTGCCATTTTGTGAGGCACGGAACTGAATTGGCTCATTTCCAGGGTCTGAGGGAAACTACCACATGTCAAAGCAGAACAATTGAACTGGAACATCCTCTGATTTTGTCAAAAATGAATTCATCGTGAAACACCACAAGCAACTGAATCACTGCTAGTCTTCAAAGGGAAATGCCATCCACATCCTTGCTTTTGTATGCTCTTTTTTTTTTTAAGCATTTTTCTATTTCTTTGAATGGATGTGGAGGCTATATCGTCTCACTTGATCAAGATGGCTACCCTTCACAATTAAACTTACAACCAATCTTCAAAAGAAAATGTCATCCAACATCCTCACTTTTGTATAACTCTTTTTTTTTTTTTTTGGAGCATTTTTTTTGTTTCTTTAAATGGATGTGGAGTCCATACTACTTCACTTGATCAATAAGGCTTAAGCTGTGACCCTTCACATTGTGCACAGAATCTTTGCTTCTGGAAATTTTCGAATCATGAAAATTCTTACATATGAGGTATCAGACTCAATTGGACATACCAACTCTATGCTGGAGACTGGAGAATGTCGTTGATCCCACCAAAATTTTTTTGGTTATAAATGGTCTAATCCAATTTGGCATAAGTTGCCTGTGAAATCATCATGCACTAAGGCTCTCTATTTTTCAGCTATATATTTCTGACTATCAAGTGGTGTAGGTATCTTTCTTGTTTGATGCAATCATGACTCATGATTTTTTGCTTGTATTTTCCTCACATGTCCTTCAGGTCTATGAAATTCAGCTCTTCGTAATTGGTATGAAGCCATTTAGCCTCTGAAATCTGACATCCCATAAAAGTTCTCAAGAATGACACCTCCAACTCAATGTGATTACCATGTATCACCCCAAAAAAAATCTCAATGGATTTCTATAAATTCATAATGCACATGATAAACTGTTATCTCAACGTCATTTATGTCTACTCGATCAGCATTTATGTCTATATGACATTGTTTTTCTGCTCAAACAATAACTGTAGAACCCACTCAATGTTTGTGCCCACATGAGTTCTATGTTTGCTCAAACAATGACTGTGACATTGAATCAATAGTTGTGCCCAAATAAGTTCTCCGCTGCTCAGTCAACATTTGTGTCCGTCAAATCAGCACCTACACATGCTCAATTGGCATCTTTGTTTGCTCAATCAATATCTATGTTTGTCTGATCAGGATCTACACTTGCTCATTGGTACCTTTGTCTGCTCAATCAATATTTGTGTGTCAGAACATCATTAATATTTGTCACATCAATTAATATAGGTGCAATCAACACCTTTGTTTTCTATAGAGAATGATTATCACATTCTTCCTTCATTAGAGCTATAATTTCTTTAATATTTGCCTTAGAAAAGAGCAAGCAATCATTAGCAAAAAGAAGATGGGTCAAGGGAGGAGCTCAATTTTTTTTTTTTTATCTTTATGCCTTTAATAATTTTTTGCTCTTGTGCTTTTTGAATTATGGATGAGCGAACCTAACCAAAAATAATGAAAATTGCTCATAAAAGAGGATCACCTTGCCTGATGCCTCTAGAAGGGGACAAAACTTCCTCTTTCAGTTCGATTAATGATTAGAGTGTAAGAGACAGTAGATATACACTGCATAAACTATCTTGACCCAAGGCTGGCAGAATCCCAGTTTAGTGAGCATGTTCTCAATGAAATGCCATTCAAGGCAATCATAAGCTTTTTGCATATCAACTTTGGAGGCCACGAAGGATCCTTTTCCTTTTTTCCTTTTCTTAGTATAGTGAAAAGAAAAAAAAAATCTTCATGGGCAATGAGAATATTGTCAGAGATCAGCTTGTTAGGAATAAAAGCTGACTGAGCATGAGATATAACATCATCGAGAAAACTTTGTAGTCTAAGAGCAATAATTTTAGAAATCAATTTCATGCTCACATTACGCAAACTAATCGGTCTAAATTGGTCAACCATATTCGGATGAGCCGTTTTGGGAACAGGGCAAATGTAAGTTTTATTTAATTCCTTAGGAAGAATTCTGGTCATGAAGAAGTCATGGTGATAAGCCTCATGGTGATAAGCCTCACCTACCGCCTCACCTACCAAGACCAGCTCAGCAATCCAATTAGTTAAGACATTCCTTGTATACTCTCACTGTGATTGAGAACCTTGGATTCACCTAAAAAAATCCCTTAAGAACATTCCTTGTATAATCTCTGTGATTGGGATCCCTGGATTTACTTGACTAAATCCCTTAAATTTATCCATGATTTCATGGAGACAATTATAGATGTATATCCATAAGAAGTCTGTAAAAGAGTAGCATTGGATGCATTGAAAGTATCAGAGTGAAACATTATATAACTCAAATCATTTTATGGTATCAGAGCATTTTGACTCACGTCTAGTGATAAATATGTCTTTTACTCTCTCTCCCTCTGCAAGCGATGTTGCTCTCTCTCCCCTTTCATTTAAGTTCAACCATATCATTACAATCCGACTTGAGCAGAATAATTATCTACTCTGGAAGTCTCAAATCCTTTCTACAATCATATGTCACAACCTTATGGCGTATTTGGACGGATTAAAGGCATGTCCTTAGGCTAAGATTCAGTCCACCCCTTCTTCACCTTCCACGGACATTGCTAAGTCCACTACGATTGATAATCCAGAATATGCAACTTGGAATTGTCAAGATCAAATTCTTTTGGGTTGGATGCTTTCCTCCTTTTTTGAATTAGTTCTTGGTCAGGTAATCGACTGCGTAACCTCTATTGATCTTTGGAAGAGCCTTAAGCATTTGTTTACCAATCACTCCAGATCATGGATTATGCAACTCCAGTTACAGCTCCAAACTGAAAAAAAGCAATCTCTCTTTATTGCTTCATACTTTCAAAAGATGAAAACATTGGTGGACAATTTAGTGACTGTTGCCCCCAGTACCAGAGTCGGACTTAGTTCTGCACATCTTAGCTGGTTTTCGTCCTAAATGGGACCCCTTCATCACCGCAATATCTACCAGGTCGGACTCAATCTGTTTTACCGATTTACATGGCCTTCTTCTTAGCTATGAAATCCGTCTCGACCAACATAATCAATTGAACACAGTTCATGAAGCACACATTAGTATGATGCCCTCCTTATGCCTCATACAACTCGTGGACAGCCTCATTCCCATATTTCCTCTCAACAAGGTCGAGGCCGTGGCCATGGCTGATCTTATTCTCATCACAACAACTTCAGCTCTCATCACAACAAACCACAATGCCAAGTCTGCAATAAGAT
Source organism: Protea cynaroides (assembly GCA_028583415.1). Taxonomy (NCBI): domain Eukaryota; kingdom Viridiplantae; phylum Streptophyta; class Magnoliopsida; order Proteales; family Proteaceae; genus Protea; species Protea cynaroides. The sequence goes on from CM053272.1 coordinate 48,932,979, forward strand.
AGGTCATGATGCCTTACATTGTTATCATCATTTTGATAACACTTATTAGCCACCTGCTCCTTAGCCCACAGCTCATATTGCTGCAACAACATTCTCACTGCATCTAGATACATGATTTCCTGATTCAAGAGCCACAGATCATATCACAGCAGATATTACTAATCTCTTTCTGCGGTCTGATTACCACAACACAAATCAGGTACAGGTTGGCAATGAACAAGGTATGCCTATACATCATATTGGTCAATCAAAATTATTTTCTCCTTACCGTTCTCTTGTTCTGAACAATATTCTTCATGTCCCTTCTGTTTCCAAGAGTCTATTGAGTGTTTCCAAACTAACTCGTGATAATGATGTATTATTTGAATTTCATATAATTTTTTGCATGATCAAGATCGATCCTTGGGGAAGGTCCTTCTCAATAGACCCTTTGATGGTGGTTTGTATCATCTCAGTATGGGTTCACTGCCTCTGCCACACCATTTCTCTCATAAAGCCTTTGTTGGTGAACGTACTACCATGGCTGTTTGGCAACAGCATTTAAGGCACCCATCCCCTAAAATAATCAAGAAAATCATTTCCTTAAATAAATTGGAGATTTTAGGCAGTCCCAAAGTTTCATTTTGTAATTCTTATTATCACACCCAATTCTGGACTAATCAAAATAGTGTGATGAATCGTAAATAAATCAATAGTTCAACTAGGATCTTCGTTAGGTAGTACCCACTATATCAACCATACACACCTTCTATAAAAATAATCAGAGATAAATAACAAATAAACAGAAGTCTTATAGATAATGAACTGAGTGTCTAACAATGAGATAATAATTATCTAATCCAATTATTTCCTTAAAAACTCAAGACATAAAGGTAAATAATTCGTTACATGTCCCAATAACCAAATATAGCTAAACTAATAAAAAATGCATTAGTTGCACTCGCATGAAGGATCATGCGCATCTTCAACAGCTTCTATGTCCATGGCCGCAATGTATCCATACATCGACGCACTCACATAATCTTCAACAGCAAGACTTGTATCATCAAATAAAATATTTGACGTCGAAAGGGTGAGCACACATCATGGTTCAGTGAGCAAACAAAACAATACAACAAACATATGCATGCATTCAATTCATATATTTGGTCTGGTTTTTAAGTTTATAATATGCTATAGAAAAGTTTGGTGGCCCCCGTACCTTTATACACAAGTGTGTGAATCCGCCCAATGGATCAAACACCATTGCCATCCCATATGCACCCACCATGGAATAGAGATAGAGCTAAAGTGTCTGGATCAAACACCGCTAACACTTCTCCTGATGCCCTACTCATACCAACATGTAAGCCCCTATTGGCGAGGGCTTGCAAACTTAGCTCGCAACTAACCAATCCTAAATGTCATCTAGTGTATCCAAGGCCTCACCCCAGCATTCCTCAATACATCCATAGAGATAGAACTAAGGCCCCCCCGACAGAGTCGAAGACTACACGGTCCGAGACCACCTCCCCTGATGTCCTACGACGTAATAGTTCTGCTAAGGTAATGGCGATACGATGATGTCAGTAAACAAGACTTGAGTAGAGATAGAGCTAGAGTCTGGTGATCAGGTCAAGACCACCATGCCACGTCCTCCCCCTGATGCTCCACTCGCATCAAGCACACTAATCACACACACATAATCATATGCTTATTCCTAACATCATCATCATCATCATCATATTATAAATGGACAGAAATAAATATACATGAGCAGTAATTGTAGGAATATTGGATGACATGTGAGATGCACATTACAAACATATAAGCATAGAATCAATCATGGCATTGGACTCAAATAAATAAACAGTTTGTTATTATCCAATTAGTTTAGGTCTTGTTCCCTCACCTGTTAGCAAAACTTGATCTCCTTCCAAGCCTTGTAATTCTCTTTAAATTGATTTAATAACCTAAAAGTTATATGAATTTAAGTTAGGGTTCATATGTAATATGTCACAGTAGTCAAAAATCAAAATAGAGCACTGATATGTATCTGATTGGTCCTATGGTCTCATAATGTATCGACCTTACTACCTATGGTCGATATCCTATGGTTGCATATGGTGCGACCGTAGCTGCGACCATATGGTTTCTAAAATTTTCTCGAATGCCTATGGTCGATCCTCTGGTCATGCTAGTCATGCTATGGTCGACCATAGCTGCGACCTTAACACTTCTGGTCACCAACTACATTCAATTCGAGTTCTTATTGGGTCAACTCCTCGGCTTTTCTCTTGGGTTTATACTAAGATTATCTGTCACACCCCAATTCTGAACCAACCAGAATGGTGTGAGTGAACCGTCACTGAACCAACGATTCACACCAGGATCTCGAATAGACCGTGTCCACTCATACAAACCATTGCACATAACCACAATTAGAATATAAATAGATACAGCGGAAGTCTTTAAATAAAATGAACTGAGAATCTATTGATAAATTTAAATAAAATATCCAATTATTCAAATTCAAACATAAAATAAATATCTTTACATCCACTTTAATCCAACTGAAAATAGCTGAAATAAATAAATAAAATCAAAGGTACAAGCAGAAAGGGCACTCGCATGAAGCGTCATGCTCGTCCTCTCCTGTCTGTACATCCAGAGCAGCAACACCACCATACGTCGGAGCGCTCATATAGTCGTCCACCGTATAACCTGCGTCAATATCTAAAAACATGTATATATACAAAGGGTGAGCTCACAACTTAGCTCAGTAAGACAATCAGACAGTTTCACAATATTATGCATGAGTAACAATCAATTTATGTTGTGGTCTGATTTAAGTTTGCAATGTGCTATAGAAAGGTTTGGTGGCCCCCGCACCTCTATACACGAGTGTGTGGCACGGCATAGTAGATCACACCACCATCGGCCCACATGCACCCATCATGGAATAGAGATAGAGCTAAGGTATCCCCGTACCTCCCCTGATGCCCTACCCATACCAGTACCTAAGCCCCTACTGGCCAGGGCTCGTAAACTGGGCTCGCAACTAACCAATCCTATATGTCATCAATGTAGGCTCTATCCCAGCACAGCCGTCGACGGCATAGAGATAGAGCTAGAGCGTGCAGGCCGGGCTGGAGACCATAATACCTCACCTCCCCCTGATACTCTATCTGCAACTAACTCACTAGGATAAAACAATATGCAGGTGGACCCTATCCCAACATAACTCCCTACAGCATAGAGATAGAGCTAAAGCATCGTGGACAAGCCAGCGTCGGCATCGGAGACCATAGTGCCACATAACCATGGCCAGGCCAACATCAACATCGGAGACCACCGTACCATGATCTTCCCCTGATGCCCCACCCGTACCAAGCATGTTTAAATAGAATACAACAAAAGTGTCAGTGTGAGGAATGATCCCAGGCCCATACCCCACTCCACACACCAACGAAAACAATCACATGCCTAACAATCACATCCTATCAATGCATGAACAATAATAATAACTGAAAGTAAAGAATGGCATGTGAATATGTACAAACATCACATCATATATATTCAGGTTATTAACAACAATTTACTGTCCATTAATTATTAGGGTTTAGGTCAGATTCCCTTACCTGACGCTCGTTTGATAGCTTGCTCCACGTCGCAAGATCCAAACGTGCTATCATAAGGTCCAACATAATATTAGGGTTCAATTAGAATAGTTTCTTAGGGTTTACGTTGGTCGAAAACCAACGATGTTACAAAGTTACACTCACAGAGCTGACCGGTTGCATATACCGGTCGCAGCTCTGTGGGGAAAATTGGCGACCGGTATGGTCAGCCGGTCTCCACAGACCAGCCCCCCGGAAGGTTCCGGTGGCAACATACCGGTCGCACAGAGTGCAACCGGTACAGTCGACCGGTATGTCTCCGAAAGACCATAATTTGGATTTTTCGACTGCCGTCGATCATTCTCTATGGATTTCCAGGGTTTCTCCTATCCATTCTAAGTCTGAGCTTTGAGTTAGAGTTATCTCCAACTCATTTAAGTCTAGTTTCGATGTATCATCCTAGAACTCGAATCTAGGGTTTGACAAAACTTTAGAGTTTAATGGCCAATTAAGGTTTTAGATCAATACCTGCTTTGCATGGTATTGATCCAACCATACATGTAAGACCCGTATCAAACTAACCCGGTCTTACCACCTTGAACCAGGTTTACCCATCATGGACGAGACGAATGGACCAAGGGCGTGAAGGAGATCGTGATCCAGGTATCAGATCGACCCAAAAACACTTAATTTAAAGGGAGGGTCGCATACCCAGCAAGGGAGGGTCGGACCCCCAAGACACAAAGTCAGACCCCCTGTTTTACAGAGGGGGTCAAACACTTTAGGAAACCAGGGGTCGACGGGATCATCGACCCCCTCATCGACCCCCAGTTGCCGCCATAAACTGAAATTAGGAAAGTTTCCAAATTTCGATTGGATTCCTTCCAAATCTCAATGGGACTTAGTTTAGGAGTTACCACCCTATAAATAGGACAGCCCTAAGCCTCTTTCACTCCTTTTACAACCCTAATTGAATTGAGAGAAAGAGAAGAGAAGGAAGAGAAGAAGAAGAGAAGCAAGGGAGAGAAGAAAAAGCAAAAAGGAGAAGAGTTGCAGAGAAGGAGTATTCTTCTCAGGTATGGATACTAATTCCATGAATTTTTACAGACCTTAGGTTAGATAAGGATGAGAGTGTGATCTTGGAGAAACCCAAACCATCAACCCATGGTTAGGTTTCCATGGAAAACCATGGGAGAATACATAAAAGCTATATAGGTGGATGATTCATGGTTCTAGACCATGGAATGTATGTTGAATGGACTGTAGGAGCAAGCCATAGGACCCCAAACACGAAGAATGGACTAAAAGGAGGAAAATTGACCAAAACCCACAGGGGGTCGCACAGGGGGTCGATGACCATCCGACCCTACGTGACCTTGAGTATCGACCCCCAGGGTTCTGGAAGTCCAGATTAGGGGGGTCGCACTAGGGGTCGGTCATAACTCAGACCCTACCTCCAACCCCCAGTTAACAGAATGGTTTTAAAAATTAGAATAAATTTTAATTAAATTTTATCGACTTTGTTAGGTCTTCTAGCAATATAATAGCAATATAAAGGTGATTCTAAAGCTTGGAAGAGTATCTATTAGCCAGCTAAGGTGAGGGAACAAGACCTAAACTAATTGGTTAATAATAAACTACTTTTATTTACTTGAGTCCAATGCCATGCTTGATTCTATGCGAATATGCTTGTAATGTGCATTCAACATGTCATCCAATATTCCTGCTATTATTGCTCATGCATATTTAATTTTGTTTATTTATAACATGGTGATGGTGATTGATGCTAGGAATAGGCTTGTGGGTGTTTGTGTGTGGTTAGTGTGCTTGATGCGAGTAGGGCATCAGGGGAGGTGTTATGTGGTGTTTGATCCGGGCACTTTATCTCTATCTCTATCTCAAGTCTTGTGCATTAGCATCGTTGTATCGCTGTTGCCTTTGCAGAACTATTGCGACGTAGGGCATCAAGGAGGGTCTCGGTCCTTGAGTCCTATACTCTACCGAGGGGCCTTAGCTCTATCTCTACGGGTGCTCTGAGGGATGCTGGGGTGAGGCCTTGGATACATTGGTTGACATTAGGATTGGTTAGTAGCGAGCCCCGTTTGCAGCCCTAGCCATCAGGGGTTAATTTGTTGGTATGGAGTTGTGCATCGATAAACGTTACTTTCGTTGTACAATGTTCATTATGGGTGCTGTGGGCGACGGTGAGAGTCATCGGGCGTATCCATACTCTCATGCAAAGAGGTGCGGTGGCCACCTATCCTTTCTATTGCACAGTGCAAACGTAAAACCAGACCAAAGATATGAATTGATTGCATGCATATGTATTGTTGCATTGTTTTGTTTGCTCACTGAGCCGTGATGTGTGCTCACCCTTCGACGTCGAATATTTTTAGTTGATGATCCAGGTACAACCGTTGAAGATTATATAAATGCTCCAGAATACGGGAACGTTGCAGCGATGGTAGCTGAAGATGAAGTGGATACACATGACATCTCTTACGAGTGCAACTCATGTGTATTCGATTATAATTTTAGTTTTATCTATTTGGATTTATTAAAGACATGTATTTGATATTTATTTATTTATGTCTTAGTTGATACAGAATAATTTGTTATTTAAATATTGATATCACAATAGATTCTCAGTTCGTTATATTATAAGACTTCCGCTATTATGTATTTACTCTGATTATGATTATGGATGTATGGGGTTTAGATAAAACGGATATAGCCTACTCGAGATCCTGGTTGAATCGTTGGTTTGTTAGCGGTTCATCACACCGTTCTGAATAATGCAGAATTGGGGTGTGACAACTTGGTATCAGAGCATCTCATGCCTTGTCCGTTGAACTAGCATACATTCAAGACAATTGTGAACTGAGATAGGATAAAAGTAAAAACAGTAATATTAACACACTATAAGCACAAGTGATGTTTGAGACCAAATTTGAAAAGAAAATAATGCATCTATTAAAGGGGGAACAATTTTAATACAATGTGAAAGAAACAAACGTATATACATAACTAAAACAGAGTACAATCCACAACCCGGACAGTTACTCTGTAGTACAAGAAGAAGGAAAAGATACACTCATGAAGCCAGAGGTGAAGGAGGAGGCGGTGCCTCACGATCTCTGTCATTATCCTCAGCGTAGACCCTAGTCAACCAGGCTACCTGAGTCTGGGTCGTCTGAAGACTAGTAGTAAGATCGGCTACCCTCCTATCAGTCGCACGCTGAACCTCTATGAGCTCTCCCATCCGCGTGTCTGATATGCGTTGGGCGACTAGCAGCTCATCCACTCTCACACGCTGAGCGTCCAGCAACTCCTCCATCCTCAGATCAGATCTGCGCTGAGCCTCTCTGATCTCATGCAAAATCTCCATCATATCAGAAGGTGGGTGTGAAGGACCAGCCGTATGAAAAGGACTAGTCTCAGGTGCAGGACCCGCCGCAGATGAAGTACCAGCTCCAGCCGCATGCGTGGGTAAAGGCGGTGGTATCGAGTCTACTTCCATGTACATGCGGTCATCGTCATTGGTAGGATCCGCATGAACTCTAGTGGCGACAGCAGCTGCCTCAGTGTCAACGATCTCGATGCGAGTGTGAGGGTGCACCATCTCGTTCCTCTGCTCGTCACTGACTTGGGCATCCCATAAGCCCATCTTGCAAATAGCCTCCCAATCTAGAGGCGACGAGAAGGTTTTCTCCTGAATCTTCTCATCCATTAAATCAACTCCCAGGCGGGTCAGCAACATAGTGATCATACGTCCGTACGGGAGGTTGCCAGTATGGCTGCGCAATGTAGCAGTGATCATAGTCAGCATGATGATGTACGGCAGGCAGACGGGCTGTCTAGTGCAGATACTGTATAGCAGATACTGGGTCAGCTGGGAAACCCTCTTGTAGTGACCACTCTGCGGGAACAGGTTATGCTGGATAATCTTGCAAAAGACCCGTGGAGCCGGACGCATATAGCAAGCCCTCATCTGCCAGCGATCAGGTCGTAGCAACTGACTATCAATCTCAGCCCTCATCTCTGTGGAGACGAACTGGGGCTCTCCAGGAGCACAGTAAACCATGGGACCATCATAGGGAATGCCCAGTAGGTTGGCCAGTTGTCGATAATCAAAAGAGATGTTCACCCCTTTGACGTAACTAGTGATACGCAACTCCTGACCCCTCTCGACGTCATTGTAATTCCCCACCACCTGGAGATTACAATAAAACTGTCGCACTAAATCCGGGCATGTGCAAGCGTCGTAGGTAATGACAGGGAGCCACCCCATATCACCAAAGGCTCTCTCCACGTTGAACAAGGCTAACTCAGTTAAGTTCACCATACGACCTCTCTCCACTTTCTTACGAACAAAGTGGGCATATTGTGCCTCGGCTTCGTTGGAACGGAAGCGAAGAGGATCACGAACTCTGGGTACCTTGGTACGAGCCATGGTATCTGCAAATAAGAAAGAAAAATAGATAATATGTTAATAGGATAGCAAATCCAAAATTTTGACATTATAACGACGTAAGTTGGCCAAAAGCCTCACTTGTCACCCAGACACGTAGGCAGGAGGACTTACGTAGGTTCCAACATGTCCTACAACACTTAGACAGTAGGAAATTCTAGCTAATGAAGTCCAATTTGAAGAAATTGCGAGAAATCAAAAATTTCGACAAATTAGGGCAAAAAGAGCAAAAATTCAAGTTTCTCGATAACCAACCGATGAAACTCAAAAATTTTTGAGGGCTTTCGTTCCTCGAGACACCAGTAACAAAAGCCCCCTAGCATCGAATTTTTAAGGTTAAAAAAAGTTTAATTTGAAAAATACAAGTTAAATGGACAAAAACCTAGAAATGGAAACCTAAAAACAGGTAAAAATGAGAAAGCATACCTGTAGGGATGATGTGGACGTCGAAACACGGATCCAAACTGACCAAAATAGCAGAGTGGCACTGTAGCAACTCAGAGGTGGGAGACGAGTCGAAACGGGAGAGAAATGATGGGGAATGAACCCAGAATCGGATCTTAAAGGTCTGATTTTTGGTCTGGGGGTCGGACAATTCGACCAGGATCATCGACCCCCGGATCGACCCCCAGATCGACCCCCAGCTCTCGGGAATCTGACAGAAAACCAGGGGTCGGACCAGGGGGTCGGACATCCATCGACCCCCACATCGACCCCCAGTTCTCGGGAACTTGGCAGGGAACCAGGGGTCGGACAGGGGGTCGGATACCCATCGACCCCCACATCGACCCCCAGCTCTCGGGAAGAACAGGTCATTCCCAGGGTCGGATACTGAGGGTCGGACATACCATCGACCCCCACCATCGACCCTGCATAGAAAAGATAGTATTTTTCATAAAATGAGCTGAAAATTTTAGAATTTTGCATCGGTTAACGTGTTGACATGCAGTATAAATGATTGACTCACCTATTTTGATGATTTTTGGACACCACCAATCTCAGAAGAAAACATGTCTGGACGTAGAGTAACCAGGTAGAGTCGAAATGCAGTTCCACCACCACCTGTGGAGGAAACTAGCCAGGAGAATATATATGCACAAGGAAATCCGCAGGTTGTACCCCCAGGAAATCCAGATCAGGAAAATCCTACCAACTTGCCACCTCCACCACCGGAGTTAGCAACCGTGGTAATGAATCTAGCACAGCAGCTGCAACAGATGCAACATGCACAGGCTCAAATGCAAGTTGCAATGAGGATTATATTCCAGGCCGCACATGCTACACCCATGCAGACTGGACAAGCCAGTGCAACACTGATGGGTAACCACCCAGCACCTCCAACACCTCAACCACCAGCTGCACAGATCCCAGTACCTGGCCCGAAAGCAGCTCAGGTTCAGTATCAGTATCCACAACCTATTTTGGGGCATACCCCCAAAATCAGATGGATCACTCTCGACTGGTTGAGAGATTTCTGAAGATGAAGCCCAAGGAATTTAACGGTAAACCATCGGATCCGTTATGGCCAGCACATTGGATCGACGAGATGGAGAGAAACTTTCTCATGATGACCATAACTGAAGAAGAAAATGTGTTATGTGCCACCTTCATGCTGAAAGGCGATGCACATCATTGGTGAAAATCTACCAGGGCATATCTACTGACCAAGCACGCCCTATTGACTTGGGCTATTTATAAAGAAGAGTTCTTTGAGAAGTATTTTCCCCGAAGCTTCAGAGATGCTATGGAGAAGGAGTTCCTGAGTTTATATCAGGGCCAGATGTCTGTGGATGCGTATCAACAGCGCTATGAGGAGCTGTTTTTCTTTGCACCACTTAGTATGCAAGTGGAAGAAACTAAGACCCGTAGATTTGTCACGGGACTTAAAGGAAGCATCAGAGAGCACATCCTGGGTTATAGAAGAAGATATATAATGAAGCTGTCCAAATCGCTCGAGTTATCGAATCGAGCCAGAAGGAAAGTTACTTTACACAAAACAGAGGTATAAAGACCATCTGAAAATGCTTATAATGGAGGGAACAACAAAACATTTAAACCTTTTCGTGCCCAAGGCTTTACCGCTGCACCCAAGACCCCTCAAGCAGCTCAGCAGCAACCAAAGCCAAATACTGAAAGTTTAAGATGTTATAACTACAATCAAGTGGGACATATGATGAGAGAGTGTCCTAAACCCAGGAAGCAACAACATCAAGGACGAGTTTATGCTGTTACGTCTGAGGAAGCTGCCGCATCACCCGATGTGGTCACAGGTATGACCTAAACCTTTAAGTTGTATTACAATGTGTAAGCATGTAGACTAAGTTTAAACAAATCACAGGTATCGTACCTATAAATGGCATACCCATCAAAGTACTCTTTGATTGAGGAGCTACTCATTCCTTTATATTTGTGTTGTTTGGAAAGAAGCTGAACTTACCCATCAAAACATTGGACTACAAACTACTTGTACGGTCACCGATGGGGTTAGAAGTGGAATTAGAGAAAGGTTATGGGCCATGTCCAGTTCTCATTAGCGAGAAAACCTTAGATGCAACCTTGATCCAACTTGGGATGGCAGACTTTGATGTCATCTTGGGAATGGACTGGTTAGCTCGGCATTCTGTAAACCTATTATGCATCGAAAAGAAGCTAACATTTAAAGACAAAGAAGGAGCAGAATGCAGTGTTGCGGGAACCAAACTACCCCGTAAACGCAAGCTCATACTCTCAGCACTAAAGGATAAGAAGTGCCTTGAGAAGGGGGCAGTCGGGTATCTAGTATCAGTGGTCGACCTAACCAAGGAAGCACCACGAATGGAAGATATTGATGTCGTGCGGGACTATCCTGACGTATTTTCGGAGGAACTACCAGGATTACCACCCGACAGAGCCACCGAGTTTGTGATAGACCTTATACCTGGAGCCGCACCAGTATCAAAAGCACCTTATAGAATGGCTCCTACTGAACTGAAGGAATTGAAAGTGCAACTACAGGAACTGCTGGACAAGGGTTATATTCGACCCAGTATATCACCATGGGGAGCACCGGTATTATTTGTAAAGAAGAAGGACGGTAACGTTCGATTATGTATCTGTAAGACCAGTATCTAACTAACCCGGTCTTACCACCTTGAACTAGGTTTACCCACCATGGACGAGATGAATGAACCAAGGGCGTGAAGGAGATCGTGATCCCAGGTATCAAATCGACCCAAAAACACTTAATTTAAAGGGAGGGTCGCATACCCAGCAAGGGAGGGTCGGACCCCCCAAGACAGAAAGTCAGACCCTCTATTTTACAGGGAGGGTCGGACACTTTAGGAAACTAAGGGTCGACGGGATCATCGACCCTCCCATCGACCCTCAGTTGCCGCCAGAAACTGAAATTAAGAAAGTTTTCAAATTTCGATTGGATTCCTTTCAAATCTCAATGGGGCTTAGTTTATGAGTTTCCACCCTATAAATAGGACGTCCCTAAGCCTCTTTCACTCCTTTTACAACCCTAATTGAAATGAGGAAAAGAGAAGAGAAGGAAGAGAAGAAGAAGAGAAACAAGGGAGAGAAGAAAAAGTAAAAAGGAGAAGAATTGCAGAGAAGGAATATTCTTCCCAGGTATGGATACTAATTCCATGAATTTCTACAAACCTTAGGTTAGATAAGGATGAGAGTGTGATCTCAGAGAAATCCAAACCATTAACCCATGGTTAGGTTTCCATGGAAAACCATGGGAGAATACATAAAAGCTATATAGGTGGATAATTCATGGTTCTAGACCATGGAATGTATGTTGAATGGACTGTAGGAGCAAGCCATAGGACCCCAAACACGAAGAATGGACTAAAAGGAGGAAAATTGACCAAAACCCACAGGGGGTCGCACAGAGGGGCGATGACCATCCGACCCTATGTGATCCTGAGTATTGACCCTCAGGCTTCTGGAAGTTCAGATTAAGGGAGGGTCGCACCAGGGGTCGGTCATAACTCAGACCCTACCTCCGACCCTCAGTTAATAGAATGGTTGTAAAAATTAAAATAAATTCTAATTAAATTTTATCAACTTTGTTAGGTCTTCTATCAATATAATAACAATATAACGGTGATTCTAAAGCTTGGAAGAGTATCTATTAGCAAGATAAGATGAGGGAACAAGACCTAAACTAATTGGTTAATAATAAACTACTTTTATTTTCTTGAGTCCAATGCCATGCTTGATTCTATGCGAATATGCTTGTAATGTGCATTCAACATGTCATCCAATATTCCTGCTATTATTGTTCATGCATATTTAATTTTGTTTACTTATAACATGATGATGATGATTGATGCTAGGAATAGGCATGTGAATGTTTGTGTGTGGTTAGTGTGCTTGATGCGACTAGGGCATCAGGGGAAGTGTTAGGCGGTGTTTTATCCGGGTACTTTAGCTCTATCTATGACTCAAGTCTTGTGCATTAGCATTGTCATATCGCCGTTACCTTAGCAGAACTATTGCGACGTAGGGCATCAAGGTGGGTCTCGGTCCTTGAGTCCTATACTCTACCGAGGGGCCTTAGCTCTATCTCTACGGGTGCTCTGAGGGATGCTGGGGTGAGGCCTTGGATACATTGATTGACATTAGGATTGGTTAATAGCGAGCCCCGTTTGCAGCCCTAGCAATCAGGGGTTAATTTGTTGGTATGGAGTTGTGCATCGATAAACGTGACCTTCGTTGTGCAATGTTCATTGTGGGTGCTGTGGGCGACGGTGAGAGGTTCATCGGGCGTATCCACACTCTCGTGCATAGAGGTGCGGCGGCCACCTATCCTTCCTATAGCACAGTGCAAACGTAAAACCAGACCAAAGATATGAATTGATTGCATGCATATGTATTGTTGCATTATTTTTGTTTGCTCACTGAGCCATGATGTGTGCTCACCCTCTCGACGTTGAATATTTTTAGTTGATGATGTAGATACCACTGTTGCGGATTATATTGATGCCCCAGCATATGGACATGTGGCGGCGATTGAAGCTGAAGATGTAGAGGATACGCATGACTCCTTTTGCGAGTACAACTCATGCGTATTCACTTAGGTTTTTATTTATTTATTTTTTTGGTTTATTTAAAGTAATGTAACTGATATTTATTTATGTCATGGTTGATATAGAATAATTTGGTACTTAAATATTAATATCACATTTAGATTCCTCAGTTCATTTTATTATAAGACTTCCGCTATTGTGTATTTACTCTGATTATGAATGTGATTGTATGAGATTTAGATAACACGGATATAGCCTACTCGAGATCCTGGTTGAACCGTTGGTTTGTTAGCGGTTCATCACACCATTCTGAATAGTGCGGAATTGGGGTGTGACAGTATCGACTATCGGGAGCTGAACAAACTGACAATCAAGAATCGATATCCACTACTTCGGATCGATGACTTGTTCGATCAGTTGCAAGGAGCGAAAGTATTTTCTAAGATCGACCTTCGGTCATGTTACCATCAGCTGAAGAATAAAGAGGGTGATATTCCTATGACAGCTTTCAGGACCAGATATGGACATTATGAATTCTTGGTCATGTCTTTTGGATTAACAAACGCACCAACAACTTTCATGGAACTTATGAACCGAGTTTTCCATGACATGTTGGATACGTCGGTTATAGTATTTATTGATGATATATTGGTATATTGCAAGGACAAGGAAACCCACGTTAAGAATCTAAACGCCGCCCTACAACGTTTAAGGAAAGAGAAGCTGTATGCAAAATTTTTAAAGTGTGAGTTTTGGCTAAGTGAAGTCGCCTTCCTAGGCCATGTGGTATCCACTAAAGGAATCAAAGTGGACCCCAGCAAGATTGAGGCTATTGTAAAGTGGGAAGCACCAAAAAGCGTTGCAGAAATAAGAAGTTTTCTGGGTCTCACTGGTTATTATCGGAGATTTGTAGAAGACTATTCTCGGATTTTCGTACCTCTCACCAGTTTGACTAAGAAATGTGAAAAGTTCGTGTGGACGGATAAATGTGAGAAGAGTTTCCAGACATTAAAGACCAGGTTGATATCCGCTCCGATTTTGACTATTCCTGTTCCAAGACAGCCATTTATCCTATACACTGATGCGTCAGGACTGGGATTAGGATGCGTGCTTATGCAAGGGGAACAAGTAATTGCTTATGCCTCGAGACAGTTAAAGATACATGAGAAAAATTATCTCACTCATGATTTGGAGTTAGCGGCAGTAGTATATGCTGTCAAGATATGGAGACATTACCTATACGGAGAGATGTTCCTGATTAAATCGGACCATAAAAGTCTTACTTGTTTATTTAATCAGAAGGAGTTGAATATGAGACAAAGAAGATGGCTGGAACTATTGAAAGACTATGATTGTGATATCCAGTATCATCCGGGAAAAGCTAATGTAGTAGCGGATGCGTTGAGCAGAAAGGCGATGATAAAATCTCAAGGGGAGGTTAGTACAACTGCAGCTATATGTACTACCGGAATGGTATTTAATCATGGCAATGAGCAATATGTGATAGATACAACGGATGGATCAGCCAACCAAGGGTTTATTCATAGGTTTTCAAATATGTTCGCGGCATTGAAGATTATACCATATATAATAGAGGAAGTGAAGATAACTATCAAATCAGATCCTTATCTGAGAACAGTACAAGAAGATATCGAGAAAGGTAGGACTAACCCTGAGTTCACCTTGGACGAAGAGAAAGTACTGAAATACAAAGGAAGAATATGTGTACCCGAAACAAAAAATGGACATTAGACACCGGCTGATGAAAGAAGCCCATACCACCATTTATTCGATACATCCTGGAAGCACAAAAATGTATCATGATCTAAAGAAACTATATTGGTGGAGAGGAATGAAAGCAGATGTAGCTAAGTTTGTGTCTCAATGCCTAAATTGTCAGAAAGTAAAGGCTGAACGACAAAGACCTGCAGGACTGTTACAGCCGTTACTGGAACCAGCATGGAAATGAGACTGCATCACTATGGACTTCGTCACGAGATTACCACTGACTCCTCGAGTAGTTGATGGAGTTTGGGTGATTGTAGACCGTCTGACTAAGACAGCTCACTTTATACCGATACGACCTCAGTATACACTGGAAAGGTTAGCAAAGCTGTATGTGGATAATATTGTTCGGTTACACGGTGTACCAGAGAGCATTGTATCCGATAGAGATCCCCGATTTACTTCTAAGTTTTGGAAAGGATTGCAAAAGGCTATGGGTACAACATTGAAGTTCAGTACTGCATTCCACCCACAGACAGATGGACAGTCAGAGCGTACAATCCAGATTCTAGAAAATATGCTACGCGCATGTGTAATTGATTTCAAAGGATAATGGGATGAAAAGTTACCACTGATCGAGTTCGCTTATAACAATAGCTATCAGGCTACTATACAAATGTCATCATATGAAGCACTGTATGGCCGAAAGTGTCGAACTCCGTTGTTTTGGAATGAAGCTGGAAAACATAGTATTGTTGGGCCAAAATTTGTTGAAGAGACTTGTCGAGTGGTAGACATTATCAAGGAAAGGGTAAAAACAGCTCAGAACCGTCAGAAGCAATATGCAGATACTCGACGCAGAGATCTTGAGTTCGCTATAGGTGATAAAGTATTCTTGAAGGTATCGCCTATGCGAGGATTGAAACAGTTCGGATAGAAAGGGAAACTCAATCCAAGATATGTCGGGCCATATGAGATTCTAGCTAAGCGTGGAAAAGTGGCTTATCAGTTAGCACTACCACCATCTATGTCAAGTGTGCATGACGTATTTCATATTTCCCTTTTGAAGAAGTATGTCAAGGATCCAACGCACGTTTTGACAATAGATTTACCAGATTTGACTGATGATTTGACATTTGAAGTAACACCAACAGAAATCACCAGCCGAAAGGTTCAACGACTACGCAACCGAGATATCTATTATGTTAAGGTCACTTGAAAAAGTAGAGACATGGAAGAGATTACTTGGGAGGAAGAGAATGCTATGCAAAAGCAATACCCTCACTTATTTGATTTAGAAGGTACGTACAATTTCGGGGACGAAATTTTTATAAGTAGGGGGGAGTTGTAAGACCCATATCAAACTAACCCGGTCCTACCACCTTGAACCAGGTTTACCCATCATGGACGAGATGAATGGACCAAGGGCGTGAAGGAGATCGTGATCCCAGGTATCAAATCGACCCAAAAACACTTAATTTAAATGGAGGGTCGCATACCCCGCAAGGGAGGGTCGGACCCCCCAAGACACAAAGTCAAACCCCCTGTTTTACAGAGGGGGTCGGACACTTTAGGAAACCAGGGGTCGATGGGATCATCGACCCCCTCATCGACCCCCAGTTGCCGCCAGAAACTGAAATTAGGAAAGTTTCCAAATTTCGATTGGATTCCTTTCAAATCTCAATGGGACTTCGTTTAGGAGTTTTCACCCTATAAATAGGACGTCCCTAAGCCTCTTTCACTCCTTTTACAACCCTAATTGAATTGAAAGAAAGAGAAGAGAAGGAAGAGAAGAAGAAGAGAAGCAAGGGAGAGAAGAAAAAACAAAAAGGAGAAGAGTTGCAGAGAAGGAGTATTCTTCTCAGGTATGGATACTAATTCCATGAATTTTTACAGACCTTAGGTTAGATAAGGTTGAGAGTGTGATCTCGGAGAAACCCAAACCATCAACCTATGGTTAGGTTTCCATGGAAAACCATGGGAGAATACATAAAAGCTATATAGGTAGATGATTCATGGTTCTATCACATGGAATGTATGTTGAATGGACTGTAGGAGCAAGCCATAGGACCCCAAACACGAAGAATGGACTAAAAGGAGGAAAATTGACGAAAACCCACAAGGGGTCGCACAGGGGGTCGATGACCATCCGACCCTATGTGACCCTGAGTATCGACCCCCAGGGTTCTGGAAGTCCAGATTAGGGGGGTCGCACCATGGGTCGATCATAACTCAGACCCTACCTCCGACCCCCAGTTAACAGAATGGTTTTAAAAATTAAAAAAAAATTTAATTAAATTTTATCGACTTTGTTAGGTCTTCTAGCAATATAATAGCAATATAAAGGTGATTCTAAAGCTTGGAAGAGTATCTATTAGCAAGCTAAGGTGAGGGAACAAGATCTAAACTAATTGGTTAATAATAAACTACTTTTATTTACTTGAGTCCAATGCCATGTTTGATTCTATGTGAATATGCTTGTAATGTGCATTCAACATGTCATCTAATATTTCTGCTATTATTGCTCATGCATATTTAATTTTGTTTATTTATAACACGGTGATGGTGATTGATGCTAGGAATAGGCATGTGGGTGTTTGTGTGTGGTTAGTGTGCTTGATGCGAGTAGGGCATCAGGGGAGGTGTTATGCGATGTTTGATCCGGGCACTTTAGCTCTATCTCTATCTCAAGTCTTGTGCATTAGCATCGTCGTATCGCCATTACCTTAGCAGAACTATTGCGACGTTGGGCATCAAGGAGGGTCTCGATCCTTGAGTCCTATACTCTACCGAGGGGCCTTAGCTCTATCTCTACGAGTGCTCTGAGGGATGCTGGGGTAAGGCCTTGGATACATTGGTTGACATTAGGATTGGTTAGTAGCGAGCCCCGTTTGCAGCCCTAGCCATCAAGGGTTAATTTGTTGGTATAGAGTTGTGCATCGATAAACGTGACCTTCGTTGTACAATGTTCATTATGGGTGTTGTGGGTGACGGTGAGAGTCATCGGGCGTATCCACACTCTCGTGCATAGAGGTGCGGTGGCCACCTATCCTTTGTATAACACAGTGCAAACGTAAAACAAGACCAAAGATATGAATTGATTGCATACATATGTATTGTTGTATTGTTTTGTTTGCTCACTAAGATGTGATGTGTGCTCACCCTTCGACGTCGAATATTTTTAGTTGATGATCCAGGTACAACCGTTGAAGATTATATAAATGCTCCAAAATACGGAAATGTTGCAGCGATGGTAGTTGAAGATGAAGTGGATACACATGACATCTCTTGCGAGTGCAACTCATGTGTATTCGATTAGATTTTTAGTTTTATCTATTTAGATTTATTAAAGACATGTATTTGATATTTATTTATTTATGTCTTAGTTGATACAGAATAATTTGTTATTTAAATATTGATATCACAATAGATTCTCAGTTCATTATATTATAAGACTTCCGCTATTGTCTATTTACTCTGATTATGATTATGGATGTATGGGGTTTAGATAAAATGGATATAGCCTACTCGAGATCCTGGTTGAACCGTTGGTTTGTTAGCGGTTCATCACACCATTCTGAATAGTGCAGAATTGGGGTGTGACAATACAACTATCCTAGAGTCATAGAGTAAGAAGAATGATTAAAACACTTACCGTCGACTGGCGTAAGGTGAGCGTCGTCAAACGGTAATGGCAGCACTTCCTTCTTCTTCCTAGTTTCTTCTCCTTCTCCAACCTCCTTCTCCTCTCTAGGGTTTGTGAGAGATAATGGAAAGGATTTGAGGAGATTTAGAGGTGTTTATATAGGCTAAGATTAAGGTTTAGTAAGCCTCTTAAGATTAGAAAAGTCTTAGGATTCGGAATTGGGAAAGTGGGACCCGCAGAGATCTAATTTCGGATCTCCGTAGTCAGCTGCGCAGAGCTGACTGGTCGACCAGTACCAAGACCGGTACCATCGACCGGTCAACATAAAATCATGATTATTCGACCGTCTTTGATCCGACTTCATACTTATTTGTCATCCGCTCATCCCGTCTGGCCCGGTGATGATCGGAAGACCTGTTACGACATGAAATCAAGGTTTAGACCGGATTTATGGAGTGCGGGTCTTACAACTCCCCCACCCTTAAAAGAAATTTCGTCCCGAAATTTGCATGTAGGTTTCACATTATCCAATGGTCGTCATTAGTAATTTCTCATCAACCAATATCACCAAACTCACCCCTCATGATTAGCCTTGGGATTTACTTAAGGAATCACATGAATCATACTAGTTTGACATCTCCAATCCCCCATAGAAGCCTTATTCCATAGAATTTACATCTTCAGGGATTAGGTTCATACTTTTGCCTATGGTAAAGAGCTAAAATCGTCTTAGCAAAACCTTCTTCTTAGTCTTCTCTTCTTCTCCTTCCGTTCCTTATCTTCCTCTAGGGTTTACTAATGTTTTAAAAGAGTGAAAAAGGTTGAAGGACGTCCTTTATATAGAGAATAATTCTCCATATAGAGTTCTCCAACATTAGGAAAGAAATCCCCCTTAAATTAAGAAAGTTTCCAACTCGGAGTCTGGTCTGGGGTCTCACGGTCGATGGTCTATGGTAGCATAATCCATCGACCGTAGGGTCGAAAACATCAATCGTAGGGTCATTGATAAGTGACCATTGTTTCTTTCCATATGGTCGACTGTACCTAACCAGGTATGCGACCCTACGTATACTTTTGAGCATTTTAACTTGATTCATACCTAGTTTTGTGATCCATCTTCACACAATCGGTCCACTTGGTCCAGCAATGATGGCAAGACCTGGCACGACACTGTTATACCAAGTTAGTAGAGTGGGGGTCTTACACTTGCCCTCTCGGCAAGTCCCATAAACTATCGTTTACAGTTTCCATATCTACCTCCCTTGGTCCTTCGTATTTAATTCACTCGGATGTTTGGGTTCCCTCCCCTGTTATCTCTCATAATGGTTTTCGTTACTATGTTAGTTTCATTGTAAATACCCTTGGATTTTTCCCATGGTGGAAAAATTTAATGTTTACCCATTTTTTCAATCTTGTAAACGGCAAGTAGAAATTTTTTTTGAACGATCAATTAAGGCTGTGCAGTTTGATTGGGGTAGTGAGGATTGTTTTATTTCCAAATTCCTTGAAACTAACGGTATTCTCCATTGAATCACCTATCCACACTCCCATAAACAGAATGGTCGTGCTGAGAGGAAGCATCGTCATATTGTCGAAACTAGATTGACTCTTCTATATAATGCCAAAGTCCCTCTTACTTATTGGGATGATGCTTTCACATCTGCTGTATTTTTTTATCAACATGATGCTTACATCAAATCCCTCTCTCTAAGAAATTCTATTCAAGACTCCGCCAGACTACAACATGTTGAAGGTCTTTGGGTGCTCTTGTTTTCCGCTGTTGAGACCATACAATCATTAAAATATGGAACCACGGTCTTTGCAATGCATCTTTCTTAGTTACAGCCCAGACTTAAGGGTTACAAGTGTTTGCATCAACCCACTGACCGGTTCTATGTTTCGCGTAATGTACTCTTTAATGAAACTGATTTTCCATTTGAAAGACTTGATCCTAACCCCTCATTAAAACCAGCTTGGGGCTTCCATCACCTGACCAATAGCATACCACTTGTTCACCATCAAGATGATGCACAATTAGTGGCCACACTCTCTACACCTCAGGCCAAAGTGAATACCTCTAGTACAAAAGCTGTTGCAATTGATACTTTGACTTTGACTGCTATAGACTCCAACCTCAAAGTGGCTCCCTCCTCTGTTCTTCTACCAATCTTCCATCCAGCTCCTTTGCGGCATAGTACTCGTATCCGGATCCCAAAAGAATATCCTAATCACGTTTTGTATGCTACAACGTGTCATACCCCAACTCTGACTGAACCAGAAGTGTGAGTGAACCGTCACTGAACCAATGGTTCACACCAAGATCTCAATAAGACCATGTCCACTCATACAAACCATTGCACATAACCATAATCAGAATATGATAAAATACAGCAGAAGTCTTAGATAAAATGAACTAAGTGATCTATTGATAAATTAATAAAATATCCAATTATTCTCCACACAAAACGTAAATAATTATCCTTACATCAATTCGTAAATCCAACAGAAAATAATTAAAATGAAATAAATCAAATCCTAGAGGTACACGCAGAAAGGGCACTCGCATGAAGCGTCATGCTCGTCCTCTCCTGCTTGCACGTCCAAAGCAGCAACACCTCCGTGCCGGAGCATTCAGGTAATCCTCTATCGTATAACCTGCATCAACATCTAAAAATAGTGTATACACAAGGGTGAGCTCACAACTTAGCTCAGTAAGACAATCAGACAATGCAACAAATATATGCATGAGTAGCATTCACATCATGGTCTGGTTTTAATTTTGCAATGTGCTATAGAAAGGATTGGCGACCACTGCATCTCTATACACGAGTGTGTGAAGCCGCCCAATAGATCAAACACCACTGTCGTCCCACATGTACCCTACCATGGAATAGAGATAGAGCTAAAGCGTCTGGATCAAACACCACCAATACTTCCCCTGATACCCTACCCATACCAACACATAAGCCCCTATTAGTAAGGACTTGCAAACTGGACTCGCAACTAACCAATCCTATATGTCATCACAGTAGGCCCTATCCCAGCGCAGCTCCCTACGGCATAGAGATAGAGCTAGAGTCTAGTGGCCAGGCCAGAGACCACAGTGCCACTTCCTCCCTCTGATACCCTACCCACACCAAGCATGCTAAGACAGAACGATACGAAAAGGTGCTAGTGTGAGGAATGATCCCAGACCCCAGCCCTTCCCATTCCACACACGAACGAAAATAATCACATGCCTAACAGTCACATCCTAGCATAACGAGTATGCATGAACAATAATAATAACTAAAAGTAAAGGATGACATGCGAGTATGCACAAACATCATTCCATAGAATCATGGTTATTAACAATGTTTTACTGTTTATTAAATTATTAGGGTTTAGGTCCGATTCCCTTACCTGATGCTTGTTTGATAGCTCGCTCCACGTCACAAGGTCCAAACGTGCTATCACAAGGTCGTACAAGATGTTAGGGTTGAGTTAGAATGGTTTTCTTAGGGTTTACGTTGGTCGAAAAACCAACTGGGTCAAAAACACTCCTTACAGAGCATACTAGTCGCAGTATCGATCGCGGCACTATGGGAAAGGTGCAACCAGTATGGTCGACCGTCCCCACAGACCAATCCCCGGGAGGTACCGGTGGCATAGGGTGCGATCGGTATGGTCGACCGGTATGTCTCTAGAAGACCATACGCTTGGTTCTCGCCTTCCGTCGGTCACCCTTTATTGATCCTAGGGTTTCTCCTACACATCCTAGGTCTGAGCACTGAGTTTGAGTTATTTCCAACTCCATTCAAGTCCTAGCCACGATGATCTTCGACTTAGAACTTAAATCTAGGGTTATCGACTAAATTAGGGTTTGTCGAAAAAAATAGGGTTTAGATCAATACCATGCTTTGCATGGTATTGATCCAATCATAACTAACCATCCTAGAATACATAATGTAGAGGAAGGTTTAAGCACTTACCGTTGACTCGCGGTAATGTGTTCTTTGTCCAATGGCAATGGCGGCTCTTCCCTCTCCTTCCTAGCTTCTTCTCCTTCTTCAGCCTCTTTCTCCTCTCTAGGGTTTGTGAGAATCAATGGAAGAGGTTTTAGGAGGTTTAAGGGTCCTTATATAAGCTAGGGTTAGGTTTAATAAGCTTCTTAACATTAGAAAAGTCCTTCGGTTTAAAATTTAGAAATTGGGGTCCGCAGAGATCCTTTTCCGGATCTAAGTCTACGCAGGCCATACCGGTCGACCATCGACTAGTACCAAGACTGGTACCATCGACCGGTATGAAAATTATCATACTTAATCTGGTCCGTTTCCATACTTGGTTGTCATCCGCTCGTCCCGTCTGGCCCGGTGATGATTGGAACACCTGTTAAAACATGAAACAAGGTTTAGATCAGGTTTATGGAGTGCGGGTCTTACACAACGTGTCACCCCTTGACTCCTTCAAATTTTGAGCATATTGGGCCTACTTGTTTTACGAAGGCCAACAAATCTCACCACTGACGAGGCTCAATGATGGTGGAATTTAATGCCCTTATCTAAAGTGGCACATGGAGCTTCATTAATTTACCATTGAATAAAAATGTAATTGGTTGCAAATGAGTCTTTCGTATCAAATGAAAGCCCAATGGTACTTTGGACTGCTTCAAAGCCCGTTTAGTGGCTAAAGGCTACAACCAGACTGAGGGACTAGACTATGGTGAAACATTTAGTCCTGTTGTTAAACTGGTTACTATTTGGACTATCCTCACCATAGCTCTCTATCATCGCTGGTCTATTCGCCAGTTAGATGTTTACAATGCCTTTCTTCATGGGCATCTAGAAGAGGAGATCTACATGGCTCAACCCCCTAGTTTCATTGATGCTAGTCAACCAACAAAAGTTTATCGTCTATACAAGGGCAATCTATGGCCTCAAATAAGCTCCTCGGGCTTGGTACTCTCGTCTCAGTAAGAGCCTCCCCTAAATGGGATTTCACAATACTCAATCTGATACATCTCTATTTATTCGCATGGTTGATGGTCACACCATGATCATCCTTGTTTATGTCGATGACATAATCATCACAGGTAGCAATGATTCAGTGCTTCGCCAGCTCACCATAGCTTTGAACGATTTGTTCAAATTATGGGATCTTGGTCCCTTACATTACTTTCTGGGGCTCGAAGCGACTTTCAACTCAGCCAGTTTATTTCTTGGCCAGAAAAAATATGTGTGACTTACTAGTGAGAGATGGAGGGGGCCAAAGGTCTCTCTACACCAGTTGCCATTTGAGTTCAGCTAGTTCAGTCTAGCACACCCTTCTCTGATTTCACCCTTTACTGGAGCATTGTGGATGCTCTGTAATAAGTCACCCTCACCCAGCCTGAGATTGGAAATGTTGTCAACAAGGTTTGTCAATACATGCACCAACCCACCAAGGTCTATTGGACTGCTGTAAAGCGCATCTTCGCTATCTTAAATTCACCATCAACTTGGAATGCAACTTTGCTCGGGATCAGATCTCACATTACAAGCCTATTCTGATGTTGACTAGGCTGGCTGCCCTGATGATTATTGGTCAACCAGTGGATATTGCATTTATCTTGGGTTAAATCTCATCTCCTAGAGCCCCATGAAACAGACAATAGTCGCTCGTTCTAGCATTGAGTCTGAATACAGTGTCCAAGCAAAGTGGCAGTTGAGCTCACCTGGTTGCAACAACTATAGGTGAATAGCGAGTTCCTCTCCCCACCTTACCAGTCTTATGGTGTTACAACTTTGGGGCAACTTACTTGTCTGTAAATCCACACTTTCATGCTCAGACCAAGCATGTTGCCTTAGACTTTCACTTTGTTTGTGAGAAAGTCTGTGCAAAAGAACTTGATGTGTGTCTCTTGTCCACCAAGGATCAGCTTGCAGATATCTTAACGAAACCTGTCACACCCCAATTCTAGACTAACCAGTGGTGTGATGAATCATCAATAAATCAATGGTTCAACCAGGATCTCGTATACGTCGTACCCACCATATCAAACCACATAAATTTTACGGTAATAATCAGAGATAATAAACAAGTAAACAGAAGTTTTTATAATTAATGAACTGAGGTTTAACAGTGATAAAATAAATATTTAATCCAATTATCTCCAAACGACTCAAGATGTAAAGTAAATAATCCATTACATGTTCCAGTACTCAATCATAACTAAACTACTCAAATACACATTGATTGCACTCGCATAAAGGATCATGCGCATCTTCCACAGCTTCTACGTCCATAGCCGCCATGTGTTCATATGACGGTGTGTTCACGTAGTCTTCTACAGTAGGACCTGCATCATCAACTAAAAATATTCGACGTCGAAAGGGTGAGCATACATCACGGTTCAGTGAGTAAACAAAACAATGCGTAAACATATGCATGCATTCAATTCATATCTTTGGTCTGATTTTTAAGTTTGCAATATACTATAGAAAGGATTGGCGGCCACCGCATCTCTATACACGAGTATGTGAATCCGTCCAATAGATCAAACACCATTGCCGTCCCACATGCACCACCATGGAATAGAGATAGAGCTAAAGTGTTCGGATCACACACCATCAACACTTCCCCTGATGCCCTATCCATACCAACATGTAAGCCCCTATTGACGAGGGCTTGCAAACTAGGCTCGCAACTGACCAATTCTAATGTCATCCAATGTATCTAAGGCCTCACTCCCATATCCCTAAATACGTCCATAGAGATAGAGCTAAGGCCCCCCGATAGAGTCAAAGACCACACGGTCCGAGACCACTTCTCTTGATGCCCTACGACGTAATAGTTCTACTAAGGTAATGGTGATACGATCATGTCAGTGGAAAAGACTTGAGTAGAGATAGAGCTAGAGTCTGGTGATCAAGTTGAACCACAATGCCACATTCTTCCCCTGATGTTCCACTCACATCCAATACACTGACTACACACGCACAATTACATGCCTATTCCTAGCATCATCATCATCATATTATAATAGACAGAAATAAATATGCATCAACAGAGTATAATAGTAATTTTGGATGACATGTGAGATGTACATTACAAGCATACAAGCATAGAATCAATCATGACATTGGACTCAATGAAATAAAACAAGTTGTTATTATCCAATTAGTTTAGGTCTTGTTTCCTCACCTTTTAACAATATTCGATCTCCTCCCAAGCCTTGTAATTATCTTTGAACCAATTTAGTAACCTAAAAATTATATGAATTTAAGTTAGGATTCATGTGTAATATGTTACAGTAGTCAGAAATCAAACAGATTATTGATAGGTGACTGATTGGTCCTATGATCTCATGTTGTGTCGACCATACCACGTACAGTCAACCCCTACGATCACATTATATGCGACCACACCTGCAACCATACGTTTCCTGAATTCTTCCCGAATGGTTGTGGTCGACTTTCTAGTCATCCTATGGTTGACCATAGCTGCGACCATACGGTCAAAATTTACTTTCAATCCGAGTTCCTCCTGAGTCAGTTTCTCGACTTTTCACTTGGGTTTATCCTAAGGTTATCTTATGACCATTATTTACAGTTTCTCATTAATCATTATCACTAAACCCATCTCTCATAGTTATCCTTGAGATTTACTCAAAGGATCACATGGATCATAATGGTTTGACATTTACATTCTACCATAGAAACCTTATTCAATAGGATTTACATCTTCAGAGGTAAGTTTCATACCTTGACCTACAGTAGAAAGCCAAAACCTTCTCTACACAACCTTCTTCTTCGTCTTCTCTCCTTCTCTTTCTTTTCCTTCTCTTCCTTTAGGGTTTGATAATGTTCCAAAAGAGTGAAAAAGGATTGAGAAACGTCTTTTATATAGAGAGAAACTCTCCATATAGAGTTTTCCAACAATAGGAAAGAGATCCCCCTTTTATTTGGAAAGTTTTCAAACTCGAAATCTGATTTGGGGTCGTACGGTCACAAAATCCGTCGACCATACACTTAAAAACATCAACCGTACGTCTAATTATCAATGATCTTTATTTTTCATTGTATAGTCGACCATACCTACCCAGGTAGTCAACCATACACTTAGTTTTAAGTGTTTTTGAGTTGATTTGCTTACCTGGTCTTGTGGTCTTTCTTCACACGATTGGTCCATTCAATCTAGCAATGATGGGAAGACCTAGCCCGACACGGTTAGACTGGTTGGTGGAGTGCGGGCCTTACAAAACCTCTGACGGCTCAATGGTTTTCTACTCATTGACCGTGGAATCATCCCCAGTCTACTTGAGGGGGGATGATAAGCCTTACCTACCGCCTCACTTACCAAGACCAGCTCAGCATTACAATTAGTTAAGACATTCCTTGTATACTTTCTTTGTGATTGAGATCCTTGGATTCACCTAACCAAATCCCTTAAGAATATTCCTTGTATAATCTCTGTGATTGGGATCTCTATTTACCTAACCAAATTCCTTAAATTAACCATGATTTCATGGAGACAATTATAGATGTATATCTGTAAGAAGTCTATAAAAAAGTAACACTGGATACATTGAAAGTACCACAGTAAAACATTATGTAACTCAAATCATTTTAGACTACCTTGCATAAATTAGATTTGGATGTCACAGAGAATTGTTGGAAAAAAATGGGAGGGAACCCATTAGGACTAGATGATTTTTCTGGAGACATAGATAGAAGAGCTTTTTTTCTAATTTAGCCTCATCAAGAACTGCACTGGAAAATATTCCACTCTTTAAATAAAAGGCTCAACCAAATCGATGACTTGGGCCTCCAGATTGATACGACACGATTCAAAAATTGTTGAAAAATGGTCTTTAAAAATCTCATATACTTCAAATTTTGAGGAGGTCCATGGGCCATCAGATTTATTAATTTGGATAATCTGATTATTGTTCCTTCTTTGGTGGTAGTGGCGTGGAAAAAAACCGGTACTGGAATCCCCATCATTAAACTAGTTAATCTTTGATTTTTGCCACCACATTATTTCTTTCGTTAATAATTACGGAGAATGCTTTTGGGACCTCTTCTGCTGGGAGTGCCTCTGTCAGAACCATCCATTATGGTGTTACCATATGACCAATCACCAAACTATACAGTAACAACATTCCCTGATGCTGACTAGATAGGCTGTCCAGATGATCAAAGGTCCACAGGTGGGTTTTATGTTTACTTTGGTACTACATTGATCTGATGGAGTTCGAATAGCACGATCAAGCACTGAATTTGAATACTAAAGTATTGCCGCCGAGGAGATTCTATGGCTTCAGTTCTTGTTATGGGACCTTGGTTACAAGCCCCTAAACCACCTATCGTTTTGTGTGATAATGTTGGGCCACTTATTTGGCAGCCAATTTGGTTTTCCTTTCTAGGATCAAGCATGTAGAAATAGATTATCATTTTATAAGATAACAAGTGGCAGAGAGAGCGTGTGGACTTGTGATACATCAGCACTCAGGATCACAGGGCTGATATTTTTACAAAGCCATTCGCAATCTCTAGTTTTCAGAAGATAAGGGACAATCTCATGTTGCACCATTTCGATTGAGGTGGTGTGACAGCGCACAACATGGCACATTTTACAAGCTACCTACAATCAAGGGATTTCAAAAGTGTAAACAAACTGATTACATTGATTACATGTAGCCTAATATGGTGGTCAGATAATTTTTATAAATACGATACATATCTCAACGCTAACAGTGTGAAAGATAATTCAAATTCAAATCTCTTTCAAGATTGACCATCAAGGAAGGTTTCTCCAATATATTATATGTTATTTTATTTATTTATTTTTATCTTAGGTGGATAAATGGGTAAGATTGTGAGAATGAAGCAATTACCCTTACCTTTACTACCTGGCCTTAGTCAAGTAAAAGCTTCACTCTCAACCTTTAAACGAGGATTTGGTAAGCTGAGAAAATTGACTACTATCAACGGGAATGGTGATATTGAGATCTAGACAACTTCAGTCAATTCCTTCTCTCATCTCCTGCTTGTCGTAAATGCCTCATTATCTCAATCTAATGACATTAAGTTCAACAGTGCTTGCTCATTTTACAACTCCCTACTTAGAGCAGAGGTGTTGGAGAGTGCTCAGGTAAAATTAGATATCGAAAATCTGACAATCTTAGCTTTAGCCCTCAATCGTAGACATCGTCAACT
This sequence comes from Protea cynaroides, assembly GCA_028583415.1. Lineage (NCBI taxonomy): Eukaryota > Viridiplantae > Streptophyta > Magnoliopsida > Proteales > Proteaceae > Protea > Protea cynaroides. Next base: position 48,961,619 of record CM053272.1, read on the forward strand.
ACAAATGCCGTTGTTGGGGAATCTCTCACATTACATCAATAGAGATGCAAAAAATTAACATCTTTAATGAACGAACTCACATGTTCAGAGAAAAGAGAAAATACTAGAACGTGATAGGGAATAATTAGAAATTCTCATAATGATGTTGCATGTGAGATTGGTTAATTTTTCATCTTGAACGGCTGATATGTCTTGAGTTCAGAGGCAAGACCCTTAATGGATCCGGCAGCAGCAATAATAGATACAATCAAGCAAGCCCAGCTCAATAGTTTTAGCCATGTCCACCTTGACGAATACCTTTTTATCTTAGTCTGTGCAATATACATCTCTATAGGGAAGTAAACTGTGAGAGGCCAGAAGGCTGCAGCTCCTATGAGACCCACAAAATCATTGAAGAAGGGGAAGATCATGGCGATAACAGTGGTCAATATCACATATATCGTCCTCCAGACCAAGCGGAAGAAATTTATGTAATATGGATCAAGGAAAGGGATTTTAATGACATAATTGTTCTTTATGAATCTGCTATTCGGCCACCGTTGGGCACAAAAATCCTCGATGAACCCAAATATGGGTTGGCTTAACACCTAATCATAGAAAAACCAAAATAAGAAACATGTTACGTATATAGTATGAGAGAATCACGAAACATAATGGCATCCATGGTGGGCTTGACCTAGTATATAGACGATAGATTAAGGTAACTCATTATGAGATAAGTTAAAGATCTTGATTTAATCACTCTATCAGTTCTAGAACTTTTGATGTATTGATCAAGTACTTAACATTTTGAATTTAAAAGACGTAATATGAAGTAGTTTACCTGGTATGTTCCGACGATGTGGATAGCAACACAAACGTTTGCAAAGTCGATGAGCCAAAATGGTTCATAGAAACCAAAACCAGTGAGAAAATTTCCAGGTGCATCATTTCCGAATGCAACGTATCCAATGCAGCCACATAGCATATAGAACACGCTTGTAGCTAAGATTCCAATTAGAGAAGCCTTCTTCATGACTTTGTTCTCGGGGGGGTTCGATTTTAATGTGTCCTGCAATTTTCATAGAAATGTCAATGATCTTGCCTGCAATTTTCATGATAATGTCAATGTTGTACTACTCAAGTAACTACAAGCGAATGATCTCTGAACCGGAGGTGAAAACTGAACCATTTCATAATTCAATATTTATCTAAAAAATGAGACGGGGGATACCTTGCAACCAAATCCTCTCCTGCGGTCCTGCCGCCTGCCAAGGGCCGGATTTCAACCGGCCCATCCCCCAATGTATTGGCAGGCGGCCAGACTGAACCCCGGCCCTTGGATCTGCGGCAGGAGGCAGGAACCTCCTGCCGCAGGAGACGATTTGGATCCAGGATACCTTACCCTACAAGGTCAGAGTTACTTTTCTCATAAATTAATAAACTGATTGAATTTTTTTTTTCGGTAAGAAACTGATTGAATCAGTCTTGGGAAAGGTCAAAAAGCACAAGGACCACCTAATTGCAATGGCCCACGTAGATATAACCAGGAGGAGTGATGGTTATAAATAACAATAATTCGGAAGTGGTACCACCTAAAGAATAGAACGCATAGAATCAGCATGGTCGGATTATTTTTAATTATGTAATCTAAATATTACTCTTTAGAATTCTATGAACTCTAATATGGGTTGTAATTTATGTTACAACATTTTCTCAAAACTATGGCCATAAGTACAAGAAAATAACAATAGCATAAATAATAACATAAATGTAAAGATAATATGATCCTAATATACAATAGCATAAATGTAAAGATAAAATATATCAATGTGGATTGATTGACACATGACTGACTGATTAGAATAATAATAATAACATAAAAAAAAAAAGTCCAGACGAAAATGGGATCGGTCATGACCAAAATTGATTTGAATCATTCAATATCGATACCTTGAACCATGGCTATACAAGGTCAAGAAACCAAGTTTGGTTATAGAGAACTAGGGTCTATCATATATCAGTTTTGTCACACCTCAAAGATATCCACATCTATAAAAAAAATGCTAGCCTCACATAATTTGTGAGTTCATTTAATTTTTGTATAAGTAGATATTTTATTGAACCCAAAAGTCAGAACACATACAATCAAAATTATCAAAAGATAGAGAGCTAAAACAAAAACAAATGAAGGTTTTCTCATAAGCCTTTCAATTACATCGTCTGTTAGAAAAATAATTTTAACTTCTGTGACATGATTAGACCTTCTACCTAACTCGAATCAAGCCAAGGTTTTTTCATCTAAACAAATCAATCCAGAAGATCAAGTTCTATATTTTCCTTTGTTGGGCTCAATTCATGGACATGCCGTACTGTGTAATTTCCATGTCTACCATCAATAATCAATAATTTAAGGTAGAAGTTTTCTAAGCGTCAAGGTTGTCAGCCCGCACCAATGAAAGAGGTCCTTAAGAATTTTGGTGGGGAGGAGGTGGAGGAGGAGAGCAAGTATCATAGAAGAAAGAAAGACACAGGATGCTGACATAAGTCCAGCCCACTCCATCAAGATCGTTTTTCCATTGGGTCAGTTTGGTTGGAAGGGAATTAAAGGGAAAGAGTGAAAATTTCTAAATCTAAAAATGAAATTTTTTTAGGTATAACACAATATGATAGTTATTAAAGGTAAATTTTATTTTACTTTCAAATGCAACGGAATTGGGTGCCAATAAAAGTGTAAGTTAGTAATGATTTGAAGTTAATTACATGATGTATAATTTACTGTAATGATTACAAATGTTTTCTCATTAAGTTTAAAAATTCAATTTCCTTTCATGTTAATTCTTCTTGCAATCAGATCCATAAGATTTTGTAAGAAAATTAAAGCATATATAAGTGATTCGGGCAGCTAGCTATCCTTGGAGCGGGCTCGTCTATAGTGCTCATTGGTGCTACATGACATGTAGCATCCGTTAGATGGAAGCCACATGGACAAGCTTGCATCTGACGGTTAACTTTAAAAAACACAGGCAAAACTGATACATGGAGAAGTATCAGAAAAATCTTGCCAAATCTCTTCTGTCTCTTTCAATTCTCTCTCTTCTTCCAACGACTCCTTGAGTTCTCTCTTTTCTTCGACCAACTCCTTGCGCATCTACTTCGACTCCAAACCCCGCACATCTTCTTTGACTCCAAATGGGAAAAAACCAGAAACGAGATCTGTCACTAAAGTTGACAAGCGAAAGCTTTAGCTCTAGCTGTGGAGAGTTCTGATTGGCACTGGCCATGTTCCTATATTTATCTGTCTAATTTCCAAGAACCGTTATCGATAGACACAAACATCTTTAATTTCAACTTTGTTGGTTGCAGAGGTCATGTTCTTTCCAAGCGCACCGGCTTGTCCCCTCCCCTCTCTCTCTCTCTATATTAAGATATTTTTAGTTTTGCAGAAATTAGAAAAGACGGCAAAACACAGAGTCATTATCTTCTCCAATTGCTGGATCCTCCAATCGAGGATCCAGCGGTCTCTCCTTAATTCGGCACGTCTATCAATACATCGATAGGTGCGTCTTCTTAAGAGAGACCGCTGTTCGAGGATCCAACAATTGAAGACTATAATAACCCCAAAACATAAGTGTTTGTGGCAGTCAAAAGAAAGATATTATATATATTTATATATAAATTAAATAATATAATGATTAATGAGTACAACAATACATGGTCGGGCTGGGCTAGGCTAGGTTGAGCCCTAGGATTCAATGCATGTCAGACATGACCCTGCAAGGTTTTATCAAAATATGGGCCCAAACTCTTGTTCGGATTCAAGGCAGGTTTGGACCAGCTCGGCGCCCTCTGGATTGCTGGGTCAAACATACACGCCTACTCTCCACTGTAATCAATAACAATTTTTTGGGACCAATTTTTCTTTACCCATGGGAGGATCTTCTCAACCCTAGGATTTAGTTGGTGAGAAAAAGGGATCTAGCTAGGAACAATTAAGGTGGGATAAAAAATTAGTTTTATCGAATGGTTGGTAATCTTGTCCCCTCATCTCTTGACATCCTGAGAAAAAGAATCTCTCAGTGGTAGAATCGAACAATCTTAAGGTTATTACTTTGCTTAATGATGTTAATAGGGATTGTGATGTGTATGTAAAAAGACATTCTCTCTTTTACAGCTAGGGGAAGTTGTCTGTCTTTCTGTTAACTATGTGTTTCATACCTTGGCAAGGAGGGCTTTGACATGCCCAGGAAAATTCATTTGACCCAATCCCACTCTGTGGTTTGTGGCTTTGTAGAGAGAGGCTTCGGCTCCTCTTGGTCTAAGTAATCAATAGAATATCTTACCCAAGAAAAGACATTAGTTGAAAATCTAGAATACAAGAAATTACTAGAGGGCATTTTAGTAATATAAGAATAGACGAATTTATAACTCCTTTGACTCGCAATTTCACAAAACCCAAGACCCTAGTGATGGGGGAGAAGAGATGACTATACAACACAATGGCACGTGTTTGGAAACTCATTCATTACTAATTGCCACCTCAAAACATGCCAACAATGCCAAGTGCCAAGCATGCATTTAAAAGAGTTATCTTTTCTTTCTCTATTTGTTAAATGAACAGATGAAGAGTACGAATGCATGCACATACACATATGAAACCTGAAAAACTTATAACCGTCGGATGTAAGTTGTAAAGATGATTATGATCCTTTACCAAAACAAAATAAAAATGATGATGATCTTGCCTGTATCTCGATAAGGACGCAGGAAAAACAGTAGGCAAAAGCCATATTCCCAAGGGCCTGAAAGGTCCTCCACACCTTCTCTTCACCGGAAACATCTATCCCAACAGTAACGCCCGTTAACGATGTCCTTACATGATGCCCTTTCTCTGAGGATTAATAACAAGGACCACCATATTAAAGTGAGTGAAAAACAGAGAAAAGACACGTCGGATCCATGAAAGTTTATGGAAATTTTATGAGCGAACCTGCAACTTTTGCCACGGAGAGTCCCACGCCTATCGAAGCATAGGTGAAGGACATGACAGTGGCGACGATGGAGAGCAATGAAAGTTTATGGAAATTGGGTATCTGAGACAGAATAATCTGGAAGGCTGCAAATATAATCATGAAAGGATAGTTCGATGTGTAACAATCCACCTGATGTCCGTTCTTGTGGAAACAATTTGATCTTTTTACAGCCCTGATTCAAGAGAAATTCACGGAAATATAATTTAACAATGACAGAAAAACCTTCAAGTTGGGTGGGTTTCTGAATACGTACACCATACTCATCGATGCAGTGATTGTGAGTCCGATTGTAGCCCCTACCATCATACCATACTGAGCTAATCCACATAACTTAACCTTCATTCCACCTGCAGAAACATATTAAGAACTGATGAGAGAAGAAGCTTCTTGAGAACTGGGATTTTAAAGTTTTTCTAATTAAGAATTGAAGCCAATATAGGGAAATGGGTTTATGGGAATTTCCTTCGAATGATGTGATCCTCTGTTCCCAAAACAGAATTAATCTGGTTGGGATTGAGGAGAGAGATTTGGTTTACCTAAATTCGCCCTTACGGCATCCATATAGGTATTGTTTCTGTTCCCTGTAATCGGGTCAGGGGACCTGTAACAGTCAGCGAGCAAAGCAGAAGTGAAATAGGTGATAACAGAGAACGCCATGAGAACAGCAGGTCCAGCTATCCAACCCAACTGAGCTACGGCCCAGGCTAGAGAGAGAACTCCAGACCCAATAACAGTAGTGATTATATGGGCACTTGCAGTAATCATTGTCCCTTCATATCAAGAGTCAAAATACAAACTTGTAATCAAAAATCAGAAATCTCATAAATGAAAATGGAAAAACTTTAGAAGGGGAAGAATGAATCCAATACCAGTTCGATTTTCGTGACCATCATCATCTAAGTTCTTCCCAGTGTCTCCCCTCTCCATGACCTCATGATGGGTAGGCTCCATGATCGACTCATTCTTCTTCTGCAACTCTATAGCCATCACTTTCTCCCTCACTCCTCTGCGCCGAACTCCTGCTTGTTTGTGTATAAACTATAATAGGGGAGTTACAGAGGGAATTTATATACAGAAGGGTAGATATGAAGTGAGTGTGAGAATTACGAAGTAATTCTTAGAAGAGGATGGAAAGAAAGCATGAGTCAATAGATATAGGCCGAAAGGGTTTTCCGTATGGAACGGTGATTTTCAGGTCAATGAACACTGAAAATTTGTGGAGCAACAAAATTAATGCTAGAGATTCTTACGGTTTCTCTGTTCCGAGCCAACCAAGACAAGGGATGGGGACAGCAAAATCAGTGTGTGGATACGGTTGTCGTAGTGGGACCCATAAATATGCTTTTTGTCCTCCCATTATTGGTCCACCTAGGATTTTTTTTTTGTTATCATTTTTCTTGGAATCGTTTATATCACATAGGTTTTTTTTTTTTAAATTTCACTTATCACCCAAGAACTTTGTGAAACATCAACTACCACACATGTTTTAGAAATCATCAATCATACCCATTTAACTAATGGAAGAGACTTAAAATAGTATTAGACATTTTTATCCTTCCTCTTTGAAATTGAAATTTTTTTTAAATTCCTAATTTGACCTTACGTACACACATTTGACCATTGTCATCGTCTGATCAGCGTACGCACATCCGACCAGACATCCAACCATCGTCGCCGTCTACTCTTGCTTGGGTGGCTGCTCTAACCTTTGAATTGTTGGCCTTCATATTGTAATTGTTGGTAAATTGGGCTAACTGGGTCAAGTTTGATGAGAGAGAGTGTCTGCGGATCCTACAGGCGATATGGCAGTGAAACAGGCAATGTGGCTTTGTTACAGGTGCTGTGAAGCATGAAAGAGGAGAGAGAATCAAAAGAGAGAGAAAGAGGAGAGAGAATCAGAAGAGAGAGAAAGAGGAGATAAAAAGAGGAGAGAGAAAGTGGGACCCACCAAGGTGGTATGCCACCATGGCAGCCAGCCTGGCTGAGGGCTAAGGCGACCCACCGGCCGAGGGCCAAGGCAGCCCAGCCAGCAGGCCAGCCGCATGGCACCACAGCAAGGCACCACAGCAAGCAGGCTAGCATGGCACAGCCTGCATGGCACCATCGCAAGCCATGCCGTCGCATGGCACAGCCCGCAAGGCCCAAGCGCGCGCTGGCTTTGTCTCTCTCGCATGCCGCGTCCTCCCCCAACTGTTCGACGATTTTCTAGGAGAGAGAAAACCTCTCTGGAAAATCGTCTCTGTAGACTTTTAACAAAAGTGTAAAAAGTTACAGAGGCCATTTTCTGAATTCTCAGGGGTATTTTGGGTAGTTTGCAAAAGTCAAAATCCCATATCAACGGCCCAGATGAAGCCACGTTGTCTCTATTCCAATCTGATGGCCAGAAAAAGTGCGGACTATGGTGTTTCTCAGGCGGAGTCGTCAGATACTCCCGCGTATGAGCTGATTGGCCAGACGCAGCGCATAATCATGCACCGCGTCACATGGGAGCAAAGCCATGATTAGGTGTGATGCACGCGCAATACGGAAGCGGGTCAGATCCAGATCTAACGGCTGTCGTTCAAGCAGATTTTCGGAGACGCGGATTATCCAGATCCGAGGGATCAGGTTCGATCCCGCCTTTTTGAGTGAGATCCGACGGCCGATTATACAGATTCTCTCTTCGGCCTATCAGAGCGCGACACCCAAGCGGCGCGGCGTGACTACGGTGCTTCGCGGCTGCATCAAGTTGAGTTTAAAGATTCCATTTAGAATTTTTTTCAGTGGCCGAACTTGTTTTCCTCATAACTTGGCCATCCGGTGGCCAAATCCGACGATCCAAATTGCTCCGAGCTAGGTTTTTCATTCTCTATCAATTGAGAATGGTTTGAGTATCTGCTGGCCGCAGAAAATAGATCAGAAAGGGGATTTTTGAAGGAAGAGGGAAGAACTTCATGTTTTTCGGTTTTTCTGGTTCTGGCAATTGAAGACAATCATTCATCATCCCTGTTCGTGCTGATGCCGATACACTGATGTGTTTTTTGAAGGCTGGTGGAGCTTGGTTGCATATGACGAGGGATAAACTGATTATGAGAAGAAGAGGAATGTCGTCAGTTGTCAGAAAAAAATTGGTTGTGAGATTTTCTCAACTCCCTTATTGTTTATCTAATTAATGCATTGTATGCTAAAGTAGGTTGATAATGTTGAATGCCTACGTTGTATGGGAGTCTATTGTATGCTAGCATTAGGCAAAAAAATAAAAAAATAAATATTGAATGCCTTGCTAGGTTGGGATTTAATTGTAGGGCATCATTATAAGCCCCAAAAAATTATTCTATTTGTGGTGTGTTCAGTGGGTGCTGGACACTGGCTTTATGCCTGAATTCTGGCGTTGTTACGCCCTCTCAGTTTTATGCTGGGAAAATTTAGGGTGAGCATCCTTGTCCTGTAAAGGGCTAAAAGTTGAGTATTGAGTAAATACGGAGCCCATTGGGCATTACTCCATGGATTAGCCATCACTCACTGTGGTGGTGAACCACGTAATTCTTCTGTGTTGTGGTTTATTTTAATTATATACTTTGTGAAGTGCGTGGAATGAATTACAGGATGGGTGTGCAAATCCGGTAGACCTGACCACTGAGTGGTTGCGAGGTAGATTTGCATACGATTGTGTGTAGGGCAGTCTGGTTCATCATAAGCACTGGGCAGCAAAGAAATATCAGGGAAAAAGTATTCACACTGATTCACCCCCCCTCTCAGTGTCATTCAAGGTCCATCAATTGGTATCAGAGCACCAGGCTCAGTAACAGCTAAATCAACATCTGAGAGATCAGAGAGTAACAATGGCACAAGGGGAAGGTTCACATAAACCCCCATTGTTCGATGGTACAGACTTTGTTTTTTGGAAAAGGAGAATGGAGATTTATGTGGGATCACTTGGGTTTGATGTTTGGGCTGCAGTTGAATTTGGCTACACTCCACATGATACAGTTGCTCTTAGTGCAACAGACAAAAAGAATTTTGAAAATAACAAAAAGACACTTAATGCCATTCAAGGTGGTCTGACCAACAGTGAATTGTCCAAGGTCATGGATTACAAGACTGCAAAGGAGGTCTGAGATTGACTAATAAACATCTATGAAGGAGACAAGAAGATCAAGAAAGTGAAATTGCAAACATTCAGGGCTCAGTTCGAAAACCTAAAAATGAATGAAGATGAAACTGTTGATCAGTATATGAACGGAGCGAATGAAGTGGTTAACTCTATCAGAAGACTGGGTGAAGATTTAAAAGGTTCTGTTGTTTGTCAGAAAATATTGCGGTCTCTCACATCCAAGTATGAATCAAAAGTTTCTGCTCTTGAAGAAACTAAGGATTTGGATGAAGTCACCATAGATGAAATACATGGTGCATTGACAGCTTTTGAAATGAGAATAGACCCTGGAACTACTGGAGACAAGCAAGTAGCTTTCAAGTCTATGAAGAAGCTGAAAATTTCTAAAAAACAAAATGATGAGGAAAGTGAAGATGAGGCCACAGCTCATTTCACTAGAAAATTAAAGAAGGGTACAGGTAAATACAAGAACAAGCTTCCTTTCAAATGTTTCAACTGTGGCAAGGTTGGACATTTTGCTGTAAAATGCCCCATGAAGAGTAAGTTTGACAGTGATGATGAAGAAGATAGAAAAAGCAAGTTTAAAGGAAAGAAAAATTATAACTTCAAGAAAAACAAATCCAACAACAAAAAGAGTTTTATCTCTAAAAGAAGCACTGAAACTTCAGATGATGACTCTGATGAAATCTCTGAAGATGAGCCTAGTGAGGCTTTGTTCATTGTTTATATTGAAGATCAAGAGAAGAACTCAAATGAAGAAAAAATTGTGAATTCTATCTCAAGTGGTGATGAAGAAAGAGACAATGGAGATAAATTTTCAAGTAGTGATGAAGAAGGTGAGATAAACTTTGAGGAAGAACTTGTGGCAGCCATGAAGGAGCTCAAGAAGGAAAGGAAGCATAACAAGCTTGCCTCTCAAGAAGTCAAAAAGCAAAAGCAAGTGATTCAAGAATTGAAAGCTCAATATGAAGAGTCCAAGAAAATTATAGAAAGTCTCAATACTCAGCTTAAACAGGCATCTGTAGACTACTCCATGGTGTTGAATGAGAATGCAAGTTTAAAAGTTCAACTTGAAGAACAACTTCCTATGGTTGATCGATTTGAAGAATTTGAGAATGATTTTGCTCTTCTAAAGACAAAAGTAGCAGAGTATGAAAAAGAAGAGGTTGAGAGACAACAAAAATTATCTCAACATGAGGATTTAAATAATTCTACTTCAGTGCACCCTAGTAGTAATAAGCTTGACAGGATTATCAATGCTCAAAGACCTTCCCACATCAAATTTGACCTTGGTTTTGATAAATGAGAAACATCAAAAATTGCCAACTCAAAGGGAAAAGGGCCCATATCTTTTGTAAAGGAAAATGAAAAGGGTAAGGACCTTATAGTTCATTGTCAAGGTGGAAACAAAATTCCTCTTCCTAAGACTAACTATGGAAGGCCAAGACAAAATGCATGGCAAGGCAAGAGAATGGAGTATGAAAATTTCTACAAAGAAAATTATCCCAGTGCACCACAGAGACAGATGAGATACATGGCAACTGCAAGGTCAAGACCTTATTTTCAGGGTTACTGCTACAGATGTAACAACTTTGGACATAAAATTGCTACCTGCAAATTCAACATGAGAGATGTAAAATTTGAGAGTAAAAATCAATTTGCTCCCCTTGAAGAGAAGTTTGTTGAGTGTTACAATTGTCATAACTTTGGGCATGTAGCAAGGAATTGTAAAACGATCTTTCCCCCTATGCCACCTTTACAGAGACATCATAGCAGAACAAGAAGAGAGGTTCCAAAGAAGAAACATGTTGAGAAGGCATCATTACAGAAGAGAGTTTGGGTTCAGAGGGACAGAACAGAAAGAGACAGCTCTTTGGTTGTGCAGACAGCTTTTAAAGCACAAGACAGCTCTACACCATGGATTCTTGACAGTGGGTGTTCTAGTCACATGAATGGAGACAGTAAAAGGCTTCAGAAGCTTCAGCATTATGAAGGAGGTTCAGTTAAATTTGGCAACAATGATGGTGCCAAGATAGTTGGAAAGGGAAGCATCAGCCTCATTAATGGAAATATAAAATCTCATGATGTTCTCTATGTTTCAGGTTTGAAACATAACTTATTGAGTGTCAGCCAGATTTGTGATAGGGGTCACAAAGTGATTTTTAATGATCAAGGATGTGAGATCCGAAAGTCTGACAGTGGAAAGTTGATGGCATCAGGAAAAAGAACTTTTAGAAATCTCTATATTCTATCTGAAGATTTTGAAGAGAATTGTATAATGAGTCAAGAAGAGGAAACATGGTTATGGCATAGAAGATTGGGACATATTGGCTTTGAAAATCTATCCAAAATATCTAACAAAAATACTGTGAGAGACATTCCTTCATTGAAAAAGCCTTCCAATGATATCTGTGCATCTTGTCAGAAGGGGAAGCAGACAAGAACATCATTCAAGCCTAAGGAATACCACACTACTCAACCATTGGAGATAATTCATACAGATTTATGTGGGCCAGTGAGAACACAAAGCATTACAGGAGAAAGCTACTTCATTCTGTTTATAGATGACTACTCTAGAATGACTTGGGTAATGTTTCTGAAACATAAGTCAGAAGCTCTGGCTAGATTCAAGATCTTCAAGACTCAAGTTGAAAATGAGACAGGGAAGAAAATTAAGTGTTTGAGATCTGACAGGGGAGGAGAGTACACCTGGATTGACTTTGCAGAATATTGTTCTGAGAATGGCATCAAGAGACAAACTTCAGCTCCTAGAACACCACAACAAAATGGTATTGCAGAAAGAAAGAATAGAACTGTTCAAGAGATGGCCAGGACTATGTTAACTGAAAATGACATGGGGAATAAATTCTAGAGAGAAGCAGTGCATACAACAATATATGTTCAGAATAGGTGTATGTTGAGGCTACATGAAGACAAGACACCCTATGAACTATGGTTTGGTAAGAAGGCCACAGCAAAGCACTTCAAGGTGTTTGGTAGTAAGTGTTATATCAAGAACACCAGTCATGGTCTAGGAAAGTTTGATGATAGGGCTGATGAAGGAATATTTCTTGGCTACTCTACCTCTAGCAAAGCTTACAAATGCTACAATAAAAAACTTGGTAAAATTGTTGAAAGTGCAGATGTGAGAGTTGATGAGCACAAGAATTCTCCTACAGGATCAAATAATGAAGTTCCTATTTTTGAAGACTTGGACAGTGATCAGAATGACAATGAAACAGAAAAGGAGCAGGATGTTACAAATGTGCCAAGACAGAGAGCTATGGTTGAGACAGAAGAAAGAGAAGAGCAGTCTGATTCAGAGGTAGATAGGCAGAATAAAAGTGGCTCAAGAAGGGTAAAAACGAATCATCCTGAGCAATTAATTCTTGGTGATCCATCTGCTGGTATGCAAACAAGAAAGGTGAGACAACCAAAACAAATGTTTTCTTTACTATCTCATATTGAACCAAAATCAGTTGCAGAGGCATGTGAAGATGCTAGTTGGCTCAAGGCAATGAATGAAGAGTTTGATCAAATAGAGAAAAATAAAACTTGGGAATTGGTACCAAGGCCTACAGAGAAGAATGTCATTGGCACTAAATGGGTGTACAGGAACAAGCTCAATGAAGATGGAAAAATTGTAAGGAACAAGGCCAGATTGGTTTGTAAAGGATATGCTCAGGTTGAGGGCATTGACTTTGAAGAAACATTTGCTCATGTTGCTAGGTTGGAAGCAATCAGGATGTTTCTTGCATTTGCTGTACACAAAAATTTTAAAGTTTACCAGATGGATGTCAAGTCAGCTTTCTTGAATGGTGACTTGGAAGAAGAGGTGTATATAGAGCAACCAGAAGGATTTCAACTGAGTGAAGACCCTACACTTGTTTGTAGACTGAGAAAAGCCTTGTATGGGTTGAAGCAAGCACCAAGAGCTTGGTATTCAAGGCTGGACACTTATCTATGTTAGTTGGGTTTCAAGAAGGGACTGGTAGATAGCAACTTGTATGTCAAATCTGTTGATGGTAGTTAGACAGTTGTGGTTGTGTATGTAGACGACATCATTTTTGCAGGTCACAAAGATGAGTCATGTAAGGATTTTTCTCAGAGAATGCAGAATGAATTTGAAATGTCCATGATTGGGGAACTTTCTTACTTTTTGGGTCTGTAGATCAGTCAGTTGAAAGATGGGTTCTTTTTATCTCAGACTAAGTATGTGAAAGAGATGTTGAAAAAGTTCACAATGGAGGATTGCACACCAGTGAGCACACCTATGATGACTAATTGTAAGTTGAGCAAAGATGATGACTCTCCATCAGTAGATCATACTATGTACATGTCAATGATTGGAAGTCTGCTCTACTTGATTGCTACTAGGCCAGATATTCTTCAGTCTGTGTAAATGGTAGCTAGATTTCAAGCTGGCCCAAAGGAGACACATGTGGTAGCTGTGAAGAGGATCTTCAGATACTTGAAGGGGACAATGGAGTATAGTTTCTAGTATGCAAAAAGCAAGGATCTGGTTTTGTCATCCTACTCAGATGCAGATTGGGCAGGTTGTGTTGATGATAAGAAGAGCACTAGTGGAGGTGCCTTCTATCTGGGTAGAAATTTGGTGGCTTGGCATAGTAAAAAGCAAGAGTCAGTCTCATTGTCTACAGCAGAGGCAGAATACATTGCAGCCACTTCTTGTTGTACACAAGTTTTGTGGATGAAACAAATGTTGAAGGATTTAGGCATTGAGTCAGACAAGCCTATTTCAATGTTCTGTGACAACACTAGTGCTATAAATATCTCTAAAAATCCAGTTATGCACTCCAGGACGAAGCACATAGCCATTCGGTATCACTTCTTGAGAGAAAAGGTTTTGGAAGGAGAAGTTCAGTTAGAGTTCATTCCTACAGTAGAGCAGATTGCAGATATCTTCACAAAGCCTCTTCCCAAAGAACAGTTTGGCCACTTGAGATAGAAGTTGGGAGTGGTTATCCTCCCCAAGCATTGAGGAGCTTGGAGTGAGGGGGAGCAGTGTATGGTTATTCTATTTTTTTTCCCTATATAGGACTCAGTGGGAGTCTATTGGTATTTTTTGTGTGTGTTACTATGGTGTTGGGCTTCTGTTTTGGAGCGTCCATAGGATTGGGAAGATGCGGTGGGCAATCCTATGTGGCAAATCCCTTTGTTCTTGTTGTCAAAGGGGGAAAAATGTCTGTGGGATTGAGTAGTTGCCAATAATTCCAAAGGGGGGAGATTGTTGGCCTTCATATTGTAATTGTTGGCAAATTGGGCTAACTGGGTCAAGTTTGATGAGAGAGAGTGTCTGCGGACCCTACAGGCGATATGGTAGTGAAACAGGCAATGTGGCTTTATTACAGGTGCTGTGAAGCATGAAAGAGGAGAGAGAATCAGAAGAGAGAGAAAGAGGAGAGAGAATCAGAAGAGAGAGAAAGAGGAGAGAAAAAGAGAGAGAGAAAGTGGGACCCACCAAGGTGGCATGCCACCATGGCAGCCAGCCTGGCCGAGGGCTAAGGCAGCCAGCCTGGCTGAGGGCCAAGGCAGCCCAGCCAGTAGGCCAGCCGCATGGCACCACAGCAAGGCAACACAGCAAGCAGGCCCGCATGGCACAGCCTGCATGGCACCATCGCAAGCCATGTCGTCGCATGGCACAGCCCGCAAGGCCCAAGCGCGCGCGCTGGCTTTGTCTCTCTCGCATGCCGCGCCCTCCCCCAACTGTTCGATGATTTTCCAGGAGAGAAAAAACCTCTCTGGAAAATCGTCTCTGTAGACTTTTAACAAAAGTGTAAAAAGTTATAGAGGCCATTTTCTGAATTCTCAGGGGTAATTTGGGCAGTTTGCAAAAGTCAAAATCCCATATCAACGGCCCAGATGAAGCCACGTTGTCTCTATTCCAATCTGATGGCTAGAAAAAGTGCGGACTATGGTGTTTATCAGGCGGAGTCGTCAGATACTCCCGCGCATGAGCTGATTGGCCAGACGCAGCGCATAATCATGCACCGCGTCACATGGGAGCAGAGCCGTGATTAGGTGTGACGCACGCGCAATACGGAAGCAGGTCAGATCCAGATCTAACGGCTGTCGTTCAAGCCAATTTTTGGAGACGCGGATTATCCAGATCCGAGGGATCTGGTCCGATCCCGCCTTTTTGAGTGAGATCCGATGGCCGATTATACAGATTCTCTCTTCGGCCTATCAGAGCGCGACACCCAAGCGGCGCGGCGCGGCTACGGTGCTTTGCGACTGCATCAAGTTGAGTTTAAAGATTCCATTTAGAATTTTTTCAGTGGCTGAACTTTTTTTCCTCATAACTTGGCCATTCGGTGGCCAAATCCGACGATCCAAATTGCTCCGAGCTAGGTTTTTCATTCTCTATCAATTGAGAATGGTTTGAGTATCTGCTGGCCGTAGAAAATAGATCAGAAAGGGGGTTTTTGAAGGAAGAGGGAAGAACTTCATGTTTTTCAGTTTTTCTGGTTCTGGAAATTGAAGACAATCATTCATCATCCCTGTTTGTGCTGATGCCGATACACTGATGTGTTTTTTGAAGGCTGGTGGAGCTCGATTGTATATGACGAGGGATAACCTGATTATCAGAAGAAGAGGAATGTCGTCAGTTGTCAGAAAAAAATTGGTTGTGAGATTTTCTCAACTCCCTTATTGATAATGTTGAATGCCTACGTTTTATGGGAGTCTATTGTATGCTAGCATTAGGCAAAAAAATAAAAAAATAAATATTGAATGCCTTGCTAGGTTGGGATTTAATTGTAGGGCATCATTATAAGCCCCAAAAAATTATTCTATTTGTGGTGTGTTCAGTGGGTGATGGACACTAGCTTTATGCCTGAATTCTGGCATTGTTACGCCCTCTCAGTTTTATGCTGGGAAAATTCAGGGTGAGCATCCTTGTCCTATAAAGGGGTAAAAGTTGAGTATTGAGTAAATACGGAGCCCATTGGGCATTACTCAGTGGATTAGCCATCACTCACTGTGGTGGTGAACCACGTAATTCTTCTGTGTTGTGGTTTGTTTTAATTATGTACTTTGTGAAGTGCATGGAATGAATTGTAGGATGGGTGTGCAAATCCGGTAGACCTGGCCACTGAGTGGTTGCGAGGTAGATTTGCATACGATTGTGTATGGGGCAGTCTGGTTCATCATAAGCACTGGACAGCAAAGAAATATCAGGGAAAAAGTATTCACACTGATTCACCCCCCCCCCCTCTCAGTGTCATTCAAGGTCCATCATGAACATCACACTTTTCTCCTTTGATGTCAGTCTCATGAGGTCAACAGAAAGAAGCTTATGCCATGGATGCTCTCAAACCCATATGGCTGTCAAAGATTGAATCAAGATAGGAATTTTGAAAACGGCAAATTCTAACTTTTTAGGGTTTTCAATCCGCTGTCTTTGTTATTAATTTATTCTTGCAGATGAAGACAGCGAAACTTAGATACCTATTACCGTGCCATTTATATCTCTAAACCCTTTGTCCTGATTCTTTAAGATCATAAAGCAGTTCCATCATAGACCGCCTTTACCTAGTGGTACTGTGTAGTTGTGATGCTAGTTTTTTGAGGTTTTAGTTTCGGAATTCCTTAGTTCTGCTTGAGTTCGCGTTTAGATCTCCTTACCAGGTTACTAGGTACGTTTTCCTCTTCAATTTCTTTGTTTTTATCATCAAAATCCCCTCAATTCTTATTTTTTATTTTGAAAAAATTTCTTCTAAACCCTATCAAAGATTGCTAACATCATCTACATCCACAAGAATACAAAAACATCATCTACCACCCAAAACCTTTGCTGTGGTAATTAAAGAAGTCTATTCTGTCAGTTGATTCCCATTAGATGTTGACGTTAGCGACATTGGAATATTTCAAGGAAGATAATACCTTTTTAGCCTGTTGAAAAGACCAATATACCCTGTTGTTATTTGTTACCCTACCTCTATTTCATTTTGAAACAGTAAGAGAGAGAAATTTTGTTCGTAACAGTAAAAGAGGGAAAAGAAAACCTTACATCTTCTCGACGAGGACAACGAAGACTGACTTCTACTTTTTCTTCTTTGTCGTTGACGGTGCCTTCATCTTCCCTGACCACGATTATTCCTTCAACGACAAACTAAATCGGCGAATGTCTTCTTCATCCCCGACCATCCCAAGTTTTTCAATCCTCTAAATATTTTCTTCCTCGAAGACGATAAACTAATCAGGTATGAAACCACATCTTTTTCGTTCAATCCCCTCTTCCCACATCTTCTTCTTCTTCGACTAACAGGGGGATACTTTTTTCCCAATAATCCATGAGGTATGAAACGAAACCCTAACATGAAAGTTGAATCGATTGCAAAAAAATTGACGAATGAGTGAGTAATTTTAGTTCGACAGTGAAGTTTATATATAATACATTGAAGAAACATTGAATCAAACAATTTTTTTATTTATACTTTTACATCCACAGTGTACAAGTGGTCCTAGAGGGCTGACAGGTGAGCCCTACAACCCTTCTTTGTCGACCTCTGGGTATGTGAATATATATCATTTGTGTCGTTTTTTGCAAAAGCCCCTTAATTTACTAAGTAATTTATTTATGAATTTCCTTGTTTATTGTCTGCAGGTTGGTTCTATTATTTATGGTCTACTGGTGAGCCCTACAGACCAAATTTGTCGACCACTTGGTGCTATCGTTTATTATTTGCAGTTTGTAAATTGCATCTTTGTTAAAGATTCCTTAAGTAAATTCTTCAGTTAGGTATGCATTTCCATTTTTTATTGTTTTTTGTCCATCGGAATTTGTCCATTCATATTGCATATATCTTAGCTATTTGTTTATTGGTTGTATAGGTTATTCATTTTGTCCATCATCTGTTAATTGTAGTGTTGGAATATTTTTTTTCATCAGCAATGATTAGAGATCCCTTAAGCTGGTCAAAATATGGGGGTTCCTTTGGAAGTAATTTTGTCCTCTGCTATGTAGGCTTGTTGATCCAATTGAGGTCAACAAGCAGTGGGTTCCCTGTTACAGTGATTTTTCTTCTGCTCTATCACTCCTTTGTCTTGGTACAAGAGCAAATTGCCATGAATCTCTCACCCTGATTTTGCATATAATCATTGAGTACATATGTTTGATAAATATGGTCATACATGTTTTTTGCATGGCTGATTTTCTTAACGAGATTTTCAGGAAATAGTAGATTCATCCTAACTTCAACTATGATGCAAATTTTTTTTTTTTAATCTTGTCCATGGACAATTGAATAAAACAAGTAGGAACTGGTAATGGGCCATAGAACAGTCATATGCAGTATTTACGTCAGCAAATTTTAAGTCATCTCTGTGACATGACTGCATTGAAAAAGCCCTCCTGCCTACTGTTCCACCTCTAAGCCTAAATTTGCATGGCTTCCTTTTGAAGCAGTCCCCTCGCCCCTTTTTCTTTATGTGTGTGTGTGTGTTTTTTTTTTTTTTTTTTTTGGGGAAAACACTAATTTCTGGTTGCAGCACTAGTTCCACTAGAAAGTAAATTAACCTTTAAAAAATAGAAACTCATCCTCTATTAACAATTTCACCTGAAGACAGTAAAGAAAAGCACAAAAAGAATCATCAGTAAACAACTGAACACAGATTGACCTATTGAATTTCTTGCTTTGGTATTGTTTAACAACTAATTGCAATTTATGATAAATGAATTGCTTCTGTTTGACTTTTTGATGGAATCTCTAATCTCTTAATTTCTTTGTGCTTCTATTTAACTTTTTACTTTTTGTAACCTATGACATATTGTCTAATTGATTTTTTTTTCATTTTATAAACAGAATTATCAATATGGCAGAAAAATTCAGTATTTATTACAAGTATGAAGAAGAAATGGAAATGAAAATAGTTGATGAAGACTGTATCAATCGGATAGACATAGTCCATACTGCATATTGTACAGTTCTGAGAACCATTCCAGATGGCAGATCTGTAAGCTTTTCAGTGAGGACAGAGATGCCCAATGGTGGATACTACAAGGTGAAGTCTGATGCTGATGTCTTGAAAATGGTGAAAATTTTTAAAGAAGAGGCTGAAGAGGGTAGAGCTATGCTCTTGAAAATATACGGAGTAAATGTGGGTGATGCCACATTGGAGAGGTACACCATCAATGGATATGATTCATCAATGATAGGTAGACCAAGGCCATCCCATAAGCAATCAAGAAAAACAATAAGAGGTCTGTAAGAGATTTTGAGTCCATAAATACAATTACACCTGCCATTATGCTTGTGGAGGAAATAGTGTCTACAACAACAAGTACTCCTGCCATTATGCCTGTGGTGGAAAGAGATGGGGACATAAGTACAAGTGCACCTCCCATTACTGAAATTGCTAGTAGTAGTGGTTGTAGAAGGAAAGGAAAAGAACCAGCAATTGATATTAATAGTGAGGATGACCCACTGGATGAGAATTGAGATATCGGTCTGGAAGTCAGTAGTCAGTCTGAAGGAGATAGAGATGTAGAGTAGGAGAAAGAGCATGTTAAGGAGATGAATTTTTTTGATATCGAAGCAGTTTTCTACAAGAGATCACTGTCAGGGATGATGACGTAGACAAGCAAGATAATTTGACTAGTCAAAGACAATCATAGGGAAAGCTGTCCAGATATGGTGAGATGTTCTTAGAGAGGAACCCAGGTAGTATGTTCAAGCTACAGTATGAGGAGGCCTCAGAAATAACTCTTAAACCAATTTTCAAAAGGCTATTTGCTTGTTTTGATGCCTGCAAACAAGGTTTTCTGAAGGGATGCAGGCTGTAAGACCCGCACTCCATGAACCCGATCTAAACCTTGATTTTATATCGTAACAAGTCTTCTAATCATCACCGGGCCAGACGAGACGAACGGATGACAACCAGGTATGAAATCGGACCAAACAGACCAAAATAAGTATGAAATTAGTCATACCGGTCTTAGCCTGGTACCGATCGACCGATATAGTCAGCAGACTGTTGAGATCCGGAACAGGATCTCTGCGGGTCCTACTTTCTAAATTCCCAACCCTAGGACTTTCCTAATCCTAGAAGGCTTCCTAAACCTAAATCCTAGCCTATTTAAACCCCTCTAAACCTCTTAGAATCCCTTCCATTGATCCTCACAAACCCTAGAAAGGAGAAGGAGGCTAAAGAAGGAGGAGGAGCTAGGAAGAGCCGATATTGCTGTTTGGACGAAGAACACCTTACCGCAAGTCGACGGTAAGTGCTTGAGCCTTCCTTTACTCTATGAACTCTAATAGGGTTGATTATTGTTGAATCAATACCATGCAAAGCATGTATTGATTAAAAACCCTATCTTGCCAATAAACCCTACTTTGCCGTCAAACCCTAAATTAGTCGATTAACCTTAAATTTGAGTTCTAGGATGAATACCATCATAACTAGGACTTGAATGGAGTTGAAAACAACTCTAACTCAATGCTCAGACCTAGATTGTATAGGAGAAACCCTAAAATCAATAGGGGATGACCGACGGCAGTCGAAAAACCAAGTGTATAGTCTTCTGGAGACATACCGGTCGACTATACCGGTTACACCCTGTGCGACGGGTATGTTGCGATCGGTACCTCCCAGGAGTTGGACTGTGGGGGACCGTCTGACCATACCGGTCACTGGTTTTCCCCACAGTGCCACGACCGGTACATGCAACCGGTCAGCTCTGTGAGATGTATTTTGTAACCTCGTTGGTTTTTTTACCAACGTAAACCCTAAGAAAACTATTCTAATTGAACCCTAATATTGTATAGGAGTTTGTGATAGCACGTTTGGATCTTGCGACCTGGAGCAAGCTATTAAACGAGCGTCAGGTAAGGCAATCAGACCTAAACCCTAATAATTAATGGACAGTAAACCGTTGTTAATAACCCTGAATCTTTGGTATAATGTTTGTGCATTCTCACATGTCATTTGTTATTTCCAGTTATTATATTTGTTCATGCATATTCCATAAGCTAGGATGTGATTGTTAGACATGTGATTGTTTTCGTTAGTGTGTGGAATGGGAAGGGCCTGGGGTCTGGGATCATTCCTCACACTAGCACCTTTCGTAGTATTCTATCTTAGCATTCTTGGTGCGGGTAGGGCATCAGGGGGAGGACGTGGTACTGTGGTCTCTGGCCTGGCCACCAGACTCTAGTTCTATCTCTATGCCGTAGGGAGTTATGTTGGAATAGAGTCTACTTGCGTATTGTTCTGTCTTAGTATGCTTGGTGCGAGTAGGGCATCAAGAGGAGGTTGTGGCACTGTGGTCTCTGGCCTGGCCACCACGCTCTACCTCTATCTCTATACCGTAGGGAGCTGTACTAGGATAGAGCCTACTGTGATGACATATAGGATTGGTTAGTTGCGAGCCCAGTTTACAAGCCCTCGCCAACAAGGACTTACGTGTTGGTATGGGTGGAGCATCAAGGGAGGTGTGTGGATGCCTTAGCTCAATCTCTATTCCATGATGGGTGCATGTGGGTCGGTAGCAATGTGATCTACTGGGCGATGCCACACACTAGTGTATAGAGGTGCGGTGGCTGTCAATCCTTTCTATAGCATATTGCAAACTTAAACCAGACCACAACATAAAATGATTATTACTCATGCATATGAATGTTATACTGTCTGATTGTCTTACTGAGCTAAGTTGTGAGCTCACCCTTGTGTACACACCATTTTTAGATGTTGGTGCAGGTTACACGGTGGACGACTACATGAACGCGTCGGCGTATGGAGGCGTGGCTGCTCTGGATGTGCAGGCAGGAGAGGACGAGCATGACGCCTCGTGCGAGTGCCATTTCTGTGTGTACCGTTAAGATTTGATTTGATTTTATTCATTTTAATTATTTTTAGTCGGAATAAAGTTGATGTAAAGATATTATTTAAGTTCTGGTTATTTGAATAATTGAATATTTTATTTAAATCTATCAATAGATGCTCAGTTCATTTTATTAAAAACTTTCGCTGTATTTATTATTATTCTGATTGTGGTTATGTGCAATGGTTTGTATGAGTGGACATAGTCTTATTGAGATCCTGGTGTGAGCCGTTGGTTCAGTGATGGTTCACTCACACCATTCTGGTTGGTTCAGAATGGGGTGTGACACAGGCCATTCATTGGCATTGATGGCTATCATTTGAAAGGCAGTTATCAAGAAATTCTACTAGCAGCTACAAGTATGGATGCGAATAATGGCCTGTTTCCAATTGCCTTCAGAGTTGTGGAAAATGAAAACAAAGACTCTTGGACATGGTTTCTAAGAGCACTTTTAGCGGCACTATCATATGACCTTACTAGACATCATCTGACTTTCATGTCAGACAAACAAAAGGTAATATGTTTTTTTTCTTGTCATGTTTTTTTGCTTCTTGCATAGTTAAGTTGAAGTTCCAATGGATAACCTTTTACATTTTTTTTCTTGCTTGTATTGTTCTAGGGCTAATCTGAGGCAATGACAGAAATTTTTTCGTCTACAAACCAAAGATTATACTGTAGACATCTATACAATAACTTATAGAAAAAATTTCCTAGCCTCTTCTTAAGAAGATTGTTCTGGGCAGTATGCAAGGCATATAATGCCATGGAGTTTAACAAAGCAATGAATGAGATAAGAGCAACTAAAAAAGAAGCATATGAATGAATGATGAGAAATTCGATGTCATCATGGGCTAGACACGCATTTGACCACATGATTGTTAGTGAGCATGTCACTAACAACATGTCAGAGTGTTTAAATAATTGGATACAACATTTTAGAGGTAAACTTATTATAACTTTGATTGTTGAAGTCAGAATAAAGCTCATAAATAGGATGCAAAAAATGTTGTGATTTCAATGGGAAGATAACATCTGCTTTCATAAAGAAGTTAGTGTCTACTCAAGATGCATTTAGGAGTTGTCATGTCATGTCTTGTGGACCAGAGAAGTTTGAGATCAATGATGGGCATAATAGGTATGTTGTAGATATGAAGAAGAAAACATGTGAGTGTGTTGCATGGGAAGTTAGTGGGCTACCATGTAAGCATGTTATAGTTGCAGTCCGGTTCATGAGGGGTATTGTGGAGGATCATGTTTCCTCATTTTTTTCAATTAAATAATTTATGCTTTCCTACTCTGAGTTCATTCATGCTATGTCTGAGTTGGACACTATTATGATCAATGAACAAGAGCCTATAATACAGCCACCTAAATATAAAAAGAGAGCTGGTAGGCCAAGCATAAAGAGGAGGAGAGCAGCTAAAGAGAATCCAACAATTGATTTTAGAAAGAGAAATGCTACTGTCCACTGTTCTTACTGCAAAAGAATTGGTCACAATGCTATGTCCTGCAAGAAGAAAAAAAATGCTACTTCTCAACATGGTGCTTCTCAATATGATGCTTCTCAACAACAAGGTTCTTCTTAACAGGAAACACAGGTAACATCTTTTCTTATACCAAATTCACAATAAATTTTATTGCTATTAATCATTCTCTTAAATGTGATTATGTAGAGAAAAAGAAGAAAAATGAATGAAGGTACTTCTCAAGAACAAGGTGCTATACAAGAAGGAAGATCCACTACACATTTAGCATCTAAGCTTACATAAAAATCCCAGTACTGTTTTTTTGCTATTAATATTCTTCATCAATATGATTATGTAGAGAAAAATAAGAACAAGACAATAAAGTACTTCTCAAGAAGAAGGTGCTATTCAAGAAGGAAGATCCACTACACAGGTAGCATCTCTGCTTACATAAAAATCTTAGTATTGCTTTTTTTTTTTGCTACTAATATTATTGTTATTTGTGATTATGTAGAAGAAAAGACAAGATGCACCTACTGATGGACCTTGAATGACACTGAGAGGGGGGGTGAATCAGTGTGAAAACTTTTCCCTTTTATTTTTCCTTACTGCCAAGTTTTGATGATGAACCAGACTGTCCCACACACAACCGTATGCAAATCTACCTCGCTACCACTCAGTGGCCAGATCTACCAGATTTGCACACCCATCCTGCAATTCATTCCACACACTTCACAAAATACATAATCAAAGCATTCCACAACACAGAAGGGTTACGTGGTTCACCACCACAGTGAGTGATGGCTAATCCACGGAGTAATGCCCAATGGACTTCGTATTTACTCAATACTCAACTTTTAGCCCTTTACAGGACAAGGATACTCACCATAAATTTTCTCAGCACAAAACTAAGAGGGCAAACACTGCCAAGGTTTAGGCTATTACAGCCAGTGTCCAGCACCCACTGAACACAAATCAAAAGGATCAATTTTGGGGCTTATAGTGATGCCCTACAATTAAATCCCAAACTAGCAAGGCATTCAATATTCTTTTTGCCTAAGCTAGCATACAATAGACCCCCATACAATGTAGGCATTCAACATTCTCAACCTACTTTAGCATACAATGCATTAAACCAATAAGTAATAAGGGAGTTGAGAAAATCTCACAACTGATGTTTTCGGGCATCTGAAGTCATATGCAGTGTTCCTCTTCCTCTGATAATCAACCAATCATGAGCCATATGCAAAGAAGCTTCACCATCATTCAAAAATCACAGCAGTGCATCGGCATGGGCACGAATAAAGATGATGAGTGATTGTTTTCAATTCCCAAAGCCAGAACGAATGAATAATATGAAGTTTTTCCCTTTTTCCTTCAAAAACACATTTTCAGATCTGTTTCTCGCGGCCAGCAACCTCACAACCATTCTTAATTGAAAGAGAATGAAAAATCTAGCTCGGTGCAATTTGGATCATCGGATTTGGCCTCCGGATGATCAAGTTATGACGAAAATAAGTTCGGCCAATAGAATAATTTCAAATGGAATCTTTGAGCCTCATTCTATGTACCCGCGAAGCATCGAAGCCGCGCCGCCGCTGACATGGCAGGCGCGGTGTCGAGATATGGTTAGCTGACAAGGAATCTCAAGTAATGGCCGTAGGATCAGCCTAAAAAAGGCAGGATTCAATTGGATTCGTTGGATCATGTCAGATCCCGTCAGCGACTATCGACGTTGATCTCATCCACTGGATCGAGATCTTGATCCGTCGTCGTACCGTGCACGCACCACACTGAATAAAGTGAACCTTTAATATGACATGATACACCATATTAAACTGCGGCTGGCCAATAAAATCATGCGCGAAAGAATCTGGGCGCACCGTCTGCTCTACACCATAGCCCGCATCTTCTAGAGCCGTCCATTTGGAATCTGACATGCGTGGCTTCATTTGGGCGGCCGATCTCGCATTTTCTTCATTCTTATCTTCCTAAAATTCCCCTGAGAATACAAAAAATGGCCTCTGTAACCATTTATACTTTTGTTAAAAAGTTTGCAGAGATGATTTCCAGAGAGATTTTCTCTCTCCTGGAAATTCGTCGAACAGCTGGGGGGGCGCGGCACGCAAGAGCAAGGAGGCCAGCGCGCGCGAGCCTGCTACCTTGCGGCATGGCCTTGAGGGCATGGCCTTGCGGGCCTACTGCCTTGCAGCATGACCTTGTGGGCTATGCTTGCTTGAGGGCGGTTGCCTTGCTTGTGGTGCCATGCGGCTGGCCATCTGGCTGGCTGCCGTGGCCCTCGACCAGGCTGGCTGCCATGATGGCATGCCACCTAGGCATTGTGGGTCCCATTGACCAGTTTCTCTCTCCTCTTTCTCTCTCTTGATTTCTTCTCTCTTCATTCTCTCTCTTGATCTCTTTTTTCTCTCTCTACAGACCCCCTCCATTTGCCATGATCCAGAAGGTGTCCATGTCACACCTCAATTCTACACCAACCAGAATGGTGTGATGAACCGTCAATAAACCAACGGTTCAATCAGGATCTCAAAATAGGCTATCCCACATATGATAAACCAAAACATATTACACATTAATCAGAGGTAATAAAATAAATAGCGAAAGTCTTACACATAATGAACTGAGAAATTCTAACTGTGATACTCATAAATAAAATATCTAATTATGTTGTTTCAACCGAGACATAAATAAAATATCGAATACATGTCTTTACTAAATCCAAATAAATAAAACAAAATCTAATCGAATACGCATGAGTTGCACTCGTAAGAGGAGTCATGCGTATCCACTATGTCTTCAGCTTCCATTGTCGCCACATGCCCGTACACAGGAGCATTCATGTAATCTTCAACGGTGGTACCTGCATCATCAACTAAAAGTATTCGAATTCGAAAGGGTGAGCACACATCACGGCTCAGTGAGCAAACAAAACAATACAACAATACATATGCATGGAATCAATTCATATCTTTGGTCTGGTTTAAAGTTTGCAATGTGCTATAGAAAGGATAGGTGGCTGCCGCACCTCTATACACGAGTGTGTGGAAACGCCCAATGAATACGGCACCGTCGCCCCACATGCACCCACCATGGACAATATACACCCCATGAAAATGACATGGCTGTACCGGTTGCCCATACCAACACGTAAGCCCATGTTGGCGAGGGCTTGCAAACTGGGCTTGAAACTAACCAACCCTAATGCCAAACAATGTATCCAAGGCCTCACCCCAGCATCCCTCAATACATCCATAGAGATAGAGCTAGGGTCTGGTGACCAGGCTGAACCACAATGCCACGTCCCCCCCCTGATGCTCTACGACATATTAGTTCCGCTAAGGTAATGGCGATACGACGATGTTAGTGGACAAGACTTGAGTAGAGATAGAGCTAGAGTCTGGTGACCAGGATGAACCACAATGCCACGTCCTCCCCCTGATGCTCCCCTCGCATCAAGCACACTAACACTTGCTTAGTGGACATGACTTGAATAGACCATGGCACAATATACACCCCATGAAGAACGGTCATGGCTGTACTGGTTGATACCATCCCTACCCGCACCATATACACTAGCCAAACACAAACATTCACATGCCTATTCCTATCATCATCATCATCACCATGTTATAAACAATAAAGTAAGTATGCATGAACAAATAATAGAAATATTGGATGACATGTTAAATGCACATACAAGCATACACGCATAGAATCAATATGGCATTGGACTCAAGAATTAAAAATAATTTATTATTAACCAATTAGTTTAGGTCTTGTTCCCTCACCTTTGCTTGTTATTACATCCTCTTCCAAGCTTTAGAATCACTTTTATATTGTTATTATATTGCTAGCAAACCTAACAAAGTCGATAGAATTAATTAGAATTAATTTCCAATTTAAAAACCATGCTGTTAACTGAGGGTCGATCAGAGGGTCGATGCTCAGAATGCATAGGGTCGATGGGTCTATCGACCCTACCCTCTGTCTGAACATCCCGAATCTTGGGGTCGATGGTCAGAATGCATAGGGTCAATGGGTCTATCGACCCTGTGTGCGACCCTCGGTGCACTCTGGTCCAATTTCTAATTTTTAATTCATTCTTCATGTTTGGGGTCCTATGGCTTGCTTCCACCATTCATTCTATACATGTTCTATGGTTTAGAACTATACTTTATTCACCTACATGGTTTCAATGAATTCCTCCATGGTTTTCCATGAAAACCTAACCATGAATGGATGATTTGGGTTTCTCCTAAGTCATATCCTCTTCATAAACCATTCTAAAGTCTTAACTAAATCATGGGGAATGTATTCATACCTTAGTTTTGCTGAGATTCAGAGTTGCTCTGAATTTCCTTTTCTTCCTTAGCCTTTTCTTCAAGTTTTCCTTCTCTTTTTCTCTTCCTTCTCTTCTCTTTCTCTCAATCCAATTAGGGTTGTAAAAGGAGTGAAAGAGGCTTAGGGACGTCCTATTTATAGAGTAAAACCTCCCAAAATAAGTCCCATTGAGTTTAGGAAAGGTTCCAATCGAAATTAGGAAGGTTTCCTAATTTTCGATTCGTGCTGTTTTTCCCGAGTACAGAGGGTCGATGAGAGGGTCGGACAACTCATAGACCCTCATCGACCCTGGTTGAGGGTCGATGGTGAGGGTCGATGGGAGGGTCGGACCTTCCTGTTAAAACATGCGACCCTACCCTCATTTTGACTATTTTTGGGTAAATTTTCATATTGGGTCTTGGGTTTCTTCACACACTTGGTCCACTTGGCTCGACCATGATATGTAGACGGGTCCCAACACGAAATGTAAGGTTAGGCCGGGTTCGTGGCGTGCGGGTCTTACAACTCCACCACCCTTAAAAGAAATTTCGTCCTCGAAATTTGAAAGTACAGATCTTACAACTCCCCCATCCTTAAATGAATTTTTTTCTCAAAATTTGAACGTATGAATCTTACAACTCCCCCATCCTTAAAATAAATTTTGTCCTCAAAATTTTGAATTTACTTCGTAGTCAATAGGTAGAAATTCTATTTCCGCATTGCATCTTCTTCCTCCTATGCACTCTTTTCCACGTATTATCTTTGCTAGGTTACCTTCACATAATAATTATCCTGGCTTTGGAAACATTGTACCTTCCCACTAGTGAACTAGGTTGGTACCACTTCAATAGTTAAATCTCCTATTTAATCCAGCGATTCTGTGGTCAATACTTTTGATATGGATCTCTAATGTACTTCTTCAATAGAGACACACGAAATACATCATGGACACTAGACATGGATAGCGGTAACGCTAATTGATATACAACTTTTCTATGTCTCCCAAAGTTTATAAAGTCCGACACATATATAGAATACAACTTTCCCTTCTCATTGAATTGTTTTAAACCATGCATAAGTGATATCTCCAAAAGCACTTTGTCGCTTATGGCGAACTCAAGGTCTTGGGGTCTCTCTAACATCTTGAGCTATCCTGCCCCTTTTCTTTGATCTTGTCTGCCACTCGATAGTTTTCTTCATTAGCCTTAGGTCTTAAAATTCTTCATTCACCAACTTTATTCCAAAATAAAGAAATTTTGACATTTCTACCGTACCATGCTTGATAGGTGACGTTTACATGGTAGCTTAATAGCAACTTCAATTCACGGTAATTTCTCAACTCAAGTTCCTTGAAATCAATTTTACAAGCTCGGAGCATATCTCTTAGGATCTGTATAGTCCGCTCCGACTGTCCGTCTGTTTAAGGTAAAATGCAGTACTAAACTTCAACTTTGTTCCCATTGTTTCCTATAGATCCTTCCAAAACTTCAAGATAAGGCATAAGCTTCTGACCGATACTAAGCTCTCATGCATACCATTCAATCTGGAAATATTATCCACATTTAGCTTATTTAGCCGCTCCAAAGCATACCGAGGTCGTATAGCAATGGAATGAGCTATCTTCATAAGGCGATCAACAATCACCCATACTGAGTCAACCGATCAGTGGTATACCGATGACATAGTTCATTGTAATGCAGTTCCACTTTCAAACTGACTCCGATAGTTATTATAGTAAGCCATGTTGGTCTTTGTCTTTCAGCCTTTACTTGCTGATAATTCAATTACTAAAACATGCATCTATCCACAACCACTTCCATTCCCTTTCTGCCAAAATAATCTCTTCATGTCATGATACATATTGGTACTCTAGTATATACTGAATATTGAGTACAATGGACTCTTATCATTATCCTCTTCATAGTATCCAAGTCTTTATCTTCATGTATTCAGAATCTACCTCTGTATCTGAGTACCATCTCCGCATCCAAAGTAAGTCAGGGTTAGGTTTTTCTTTCTCTAAATCTTCTTGCATTGTTCTTATATACAGATATAACAAAATTACTACTTTTTCTTCATCCCTAAGTTCTCTCTCAATTGGATCATCACGAGTTTCTATTATATTTTACTCTTCTTCCAAATCTGAATCTGTTGCTGCGGAACATGAGGCAGCATTTATACTAGGTCCTTCTTCGGACTTCATAATTCCCTTTTTTTTTTTTGCTTAAGGCTTAGCTACTACATTAGCCTTGCTCAGTAACCTTGAATATCACGGTCTTAATCCTTCAATGTTTAAACCATTTTTTTTCTATCCTCATGTTCAACTCTTTCTAATGAAGAGATAAATAAAACACTTGTAATCCGATCTGATCTAAAATTCTTCTCCGTTTAAATAATGTCTCCAAGTCTTGATTGCATGAATCACAATTGTTTACTCCAATCATGGGTTGGGTAACTCTTCTCATGCTCTTTCAGTTTTCTTAAAGCATATGAAATCGCTTATTTACCTTACATCAATCCGCATCCTAGATCCAATCCGAAAGCTTTAATGGATAGGGTAAAAGGTTTCCCTGGTGCCGAAACGATCAAGATGGGAGCTGATATCAATCTCACTTTAGAATCTAGAAATATTCTTCACACTTTTAGGTCCAAATAAATTCCTCTCCCTTCCTGGTTAGCTTGGTAAGAGGTTTTGCGATCTTAGAGTGGTCCTCCAAAAATCGTCTGTAATAACCAGCTAACCCAAAAAACTTCTGATCTTCACAATATTCTTTAGGTGTTTCTCATCATATGTTTACTTCTATCTTAATAGGGTCCACTTTATTCCTTTTTATGATGCTACGTGATCTAATAAGATCACTTTGTTTAATCGGATCTCATATTCCTTGGAATTGGCATAAAGCTTTTCCCTTCTCAGCTGTTGTGAAGTTGTTCTAAAATTCGTTGTATGAGTTGCTTCATTCTTGGAATAAACCAAAATATCATCTATGAAAACTATTACCGATGTGTCCAACATGTCATGAAACACCCAGTTCATCCGTTCTACAAAAGATGTAAGGGCATTGGTTAATCCAAACGTCATAATTGAGAACTCATAAATAGCCAATCCCAATTTTAAAATCTATCTTCGAGATATTTCTGTCCAAATTCTTCAGCTGATGTTATCTTGATCGAAGATCAATCCTAGAAAATACCTTTGCTCCTTGCAACTATTTAAACAAGTCATCAATCTAAGGTTGTGAATATCGATTCTTGTTCGTGAGCTTGTTAAATTCTCGGTAGTTTATACGCAGACAACACTACCATCCTTCTTCTTCACGTATTGCATTGGCGCTTCCCATGATGCAATACTTAGCCGATTATAACCCTTGTCTAATAACTCTTGTAGTTGAGTCTCAATTTCTTCAACTCCGTAGGAGCTACTCTACAGGTGCCTATGACACAAGTATCGTCCTTGGGTAACAAGTCGATGACGAACTCGGTCACTTAATCAGATGGTAACCCGATAAGTTTCCTGGAAACACATCAGAAAATTCACGCATCACATCAATATCTTCCATCTGTGGTGCTTCTTTGGTAACTTATACCACAAGATACCATATATCCAAATTCTTTCTCTTCAAAGCATCTCTTCGCCTTTAGCATAGAGAGGATCAGCTTTCACTTCCTAGGTAACATACTTCCAATAATACTAAATTATATGTCATTTTTATTCTTGAATGATAACCTCTTCTATGCACGTAATCACTTTGTAGAGTGTTGAGACAGCCAGTCTATCCCTAAGATGACGTTAAAGTCTGCCATCTCAAGTCTAATTAGGTTGCGTCCATATTTTATCCATCCATACGATTTGGACTTCGTTCATAACACTCATCCGATTTAACATCTAGTCCAAAAAGGGCTTGAACTAGAAAATCTGGTGTAACGGTCTTAAGAGCTTCTCTAGTTTCTTCATCTCTTAAGACTATCGTCAAGATCTCATATCCCAAATCTATTTATAAGCATTAGGGTATATGCTTATAATTTCATTAATTCAGCCAAACTATTTTGGTCTTTACTTAATCATATTCCTCAACATTGGGCATAACTCAATTATCTTTGTATTAAATCGAGTACTACTTATGCCATGACTTTATCCTTGTATCCACTCTTAAATTTTCCTTTAGGAATCTTCTACCTTGTCAAAATTCATACCGATATAACCATCATTAACTCTACTTGAGTGCTATCTATTTCTTTACTGGCTACTCTTAATAGTTCCCACATTTTCTCATGCACTCTTTTACAGACATGATTCATATCCATCCATTTAGCAATCTCAAAACAAATTCTCCATCACTTCATCTGAGTTCCATTGGCTATAGCATTTAATCTGAATCCAATCATCTTTCTTTCAATAATTCCATTATCACTAATCATTTTTATCACCAAAGGTCAGGGAGTGTATGAATCAAAATATTCATCCAAAAGTGATTCACTTCCTTTATTCGACAGCATAATGACAAACACTTGCTTTATCTAGTGAACCTAGGTAAAAAAAATCAGGAGTAAATCTGTAGTAATCCAACTGGCATCAAAAGATCATTAAATTGCACGGTGGTCCAAATATATGAAAATAGAGGTTTTATAGTTCTTGACCTCATGGTTACAGGTTCTATCAAATATATAATGCCATTGGTCAAGGCACTATATGAATAAATCTAGAGAAGATTTCATACATCAGTATATCAGGTAGAAATCTGGAGAAAATTTTCGTACATCAATAAATCAGGTATAAATCAGTAGATGTACGCTCAACATGATTAAGCATTTAACTGTTCATTCAGTTCGTATCTCTGTTCATGTTGTCGATCATGAGAATGGTGCAGATTTGTATAATCAGGACTAAGACTAAAGAAACAATATCTATAACTCCAATTGACAGGTTAAATCAAGAAGGTACCCTGTCAAGGTACGAGAATTAAAATCAAGTATGTGCATCCTCTATAGTCATAAGAGTAAGCAATAATGCACCGCATCCTATATAATCATATCTACTTACATGGCCATTATCCTCTTATCTCTGTTTGGATTTAGTCCGAGATCTTTTCCTTACCTCTACAGGGGTTTTGGCATTACTAGCCATTTTCCTTCTTCCTCTGTCTTACATCGAGTTTCACATCTTGTGAGTACCAACTCGGTATTCCAATTTTCTGCTTTACAGAAGCTCCCTTCTTGCTACTGTACTATATCCTTGTATACTTGGATAACTACCCAACTTATAAATAATACCCTATATTATTTATTTATTAGGATAAATTTTTTTTTTGTCTTCTCTTTCTCTTTGAGTGTATATATATGGTTTCACCTTTTATATGTACATTATCGTCTGGTTTAATTTTTGTTTCAACCAACACAGGTGCTTATGGTTTGTTTGTATTAAAGCTTTTAATTTATCCTAGCTCAGTTCATGGACTCCAGTGGAAGTATTCAGGTTTAATGGGTAAGGCCTACGAAATGCTCTGATACCAAGTTGTCACACCCCAATTCTGCACCAACTAGAATGGTGTGATGAACCATCAATAAACCAACGGTTTAACCAGGATCTCAAAATAGGCTATCCCACATATGATAAACCAAAACACATTCCACATTAATCAGAGATAATAAAATAAATAGCGGAAGTCTTACAGATAATGAACTGAGAAATTCTAACTGTGATACTCATAAATAAAATATCTAATTATGTTGTTTCAACCGAGACATAAATAAAATATCAAATACATGTCTTTACTAAATCCAAATAAATAAAACAAAATCTAATCGAATACGCATGAGTTGCACTCGCAAGAGGAGTCATGCGTATCCATTATGTCTTCAGCTTTCATTGTCGCCATATGCCCGTATACAGGAGCGTTCATGTAATCTTCAACGGTGGTACCTGCATCATCAACTAAAAGTATTCGAATTCAAAAGGGTGAGCACACATCACGGCTCAGTGAGCAAACAAAACAATGCAACAATACATATGCATGCAATCAATTCATATCTTTGGTCTGGTTTAAAGTTTGCAATGTGCTATAGAAAGGATAGGTGGCCGCTGCACCTCTATACACGAGTGTGTGGAAACGCCCAATGAATACGGCACCATCGCCCCACATGCACCCACCATGGACAATATACACCCCATGAAAATGGCATGGCTGTACCGGTTGCCCATACCAACACGTAAGCCCCTGTTGGCGAGGGCTTGTAAACTGGGCTTACAACTAACCAACCCTAATGCCAAACAATGTATCCAAGGCCTCACCCCAGTATCCCTCAATACATCCATAGAGATAGAGCTAGGGTCTGGTGACCAGGCTGAACCACAATGCCACGTCCCCCCCCCCTAATGCTCTACGACATACTAGTTCCGCTAAGGTAATGGCGATACGATGATGTTAGTGGACAAGACTTGAGTAGAGATAGAGCTAGAGTCTGGTGACCAGGCTGAACCACAATGCCACGTCCTCCCCCTGATGCTCCCCTCGCATCAAGCACACTAACACTTGCTTAGTGGACATGACTTGAATAGACCATGGCACAATATACACCCCATGAAGAACGGTCATGGCTGTATCGGTTGATACCATCCCTTCCCGCACCATATACACTAGCCAAACACAAACATTCACATGCCTATTCCTATCATCATCATCATCACCATGTTATAAAAAATAAAGTAAGTATGCATGAACAAATAATAGAAATATTGGATGACATGTTAAATGCACATACAAGCATACACGCATAGAATCAATATGGCATTGGACTCAAGAATTAAAAACAATTTATTATTAACCAATTAGTTTAGGTCTTGTTCCCTCACCTTTGCTTGTTATTAGATCCTTTTCCAAGCTTTAGAATCACCTTTATATTGTTATTATATTGCTAGAAAACCTAACAAAGTCGATAGAATTTAATTAGAATTAATTTCCAATTTAAAAACCATGCTGTTAACTGAGGGTCGACCAGAGGGTCGATGCTCAGAATGCATAGGGTCGATGGGTCTATCGACCCTACCCTCTGTCTGAACTTCCCGAATGCTGAGGGTCGATGGTCAGAATGCATAGGGTCGATGGGTCTATCGACCCTGTGTGCGACCCTCGGTGCACTCTGGTCTAATTTCCAATTTTTAATTCATTCTTCATGTTTGGGGTCCTATGGCTTGCTTCCACCATTCATTCTATACATGTTCTATGGTTTAGAACTATACTTTATTTACCTACGTGGTTTCAATGAATTCCTCCATGGTTTTCCATGAAAACCTAACCATGAATGGATGATTTGGGTTTCTCCTAAGTCATATCCTCTTCATAAACCATTCTAAAGTCTTAACTAAATCATGGAGAATGTATTCATACCTTAGTTTTGCTGAGATTCAGAGTTGCTCTGAATTTCCTCTTCTTCCTTAGCCTTTTCTTCAAGTTTTCCTTCTCTTCTTCTCTTCCTTCTCTTCTCTTTCTCTCAATCCAATTAGGGTTGTAAAAGGAGTGAAAGAGGCTTAGGGACGTCCTATTTATAGAGTAAAACCTCCCAAAATAAGTCCCATTGAGTTTAGGAAAGGTTCCAATCGAAATTAGGAAGGTTTCCTAATTTTAGGTTCGTGCTGTTTTTCCCGAGTACAGAGGGTCGATGGTGAGGGTCGATGAGAGGGTTGGACAACTCATAGACCCTCATCGACCCTGGTTGAGGGTCGATGGTGAGGGTCGATGGGAGGGTCGGACCTGCCTGTTAAAACATGACCCTACCCTCATTTTGACTGTTTTTGGGTAAATTTTCATATTGGGTCTTGGGTTTCTTCACACACTTGGTCCACTTGGCTCAACCATGATATGTAGACGGGTCCCGACATGAAATGTAAGGTTAGGCCGGGTTCGTGGCGTGCGGGTCTTACAGTCCAACACACTGTCATATCGCCTATAGCACTGTCAACTTGCCAATAATTACAACACAACAATACGAGGGCCAACACCTACTGGGTCACAAATGCAAACTAGATCACAATCATCTAGGATATCTACAGAACCGAATAGACAGGCAATAACAAAGAGAAGAATGGCTGAGAGGGCTGAAAACTTCAGGAAAGCTTGGGCCAAAACACATAAGAAATAGTTTTGAAACAATGAACTGGGGTGTTATAATTTGTAACTTTAAGTGAAGGTTTTTTGTGATGGTTTTTCTGTCATGCATTATATATACTGATGGATTTTTTTTTATTTTATGGTTTTTCATTCTAGTTACCGTAATCGATGGTTGTTTCATGGTATTTCGTTGGCGATGGATTTTTTTTATGGTTATTCATGCTACTTACAGTGATGTATTTTTGATGGATTAGAAGAAACTGTTGATTATGTACAGCATATAACAATAATTTTCAGTGATGATTATGTATGAAGTTCGTTTTTTTTTGGAGAAGATTGTTGAAGTATGAACAACAAAGATAGGGGGTTTCTGGGAGAGATATTGCTATGAAAATTATGTTTGTTTTCCTTTTTGAGTAGGTACTATGAGAATTATGTTGCTTTACATAGAAGCAACAACTGAAGCAAATTGAAAAATGAACCGTCTTCAAAGGAAGAGATTAGCTGCTCATCAATGTCAAGTCACAAATCGTGTGGAAAGTTGGTGAGCGAGTCCGAGCTGCACATCCAAAAGGTGACTTGGGTCTTTTGCATCCTTTCACTGCTGGGGTCTATGTGGCATTAATGATGGCTTAGCTATGAAGCCCTTTTTACAGTGTTAGAATTTTGCACTTCCATATCTTCATTGCTGGTGTTGATGATAAATCATACTGTAGATACCTGTTCAACCTGTGTGTTTTGTGGTTGACACTCAAATGGATTAATTGCTGATCTTCCAGGTTGAGATATTAAGGAAAAAGGGGCACTCATACTTAGAGATCACCAATGAAAGTCTGATCGAGGCTGTGGATTCCTGAACCCTTTCATGCATGCAAGAGGAGTCTCATTCATGGTTGATAACTGTTCAACGACTGCTCGATTGGGGTCTAGGAAGTGGGCTCCTCAGTTTGATTACATTCTCACCCAGCAGACTTTAGTGTCAATAGACAACGGTGTTCCCATCAACAGAGACCTCATTAGCAACTTTCTTTCAGACCCAGTGCACGGAGCTGTTGAGGTCTGTGCCCAACTGAGGCCTATTGTCGACATATCAGTTCCACCTGATGCAGATTTTGTTCATCCAGAGCTGAGCTAATCAGGCAATTAAAGTTGAGAGGATCTTTTCTAGTCAGCAGCATCTATTTTGATAGAAATGATTAAGCAAAGTTCTGAATTTTGTTTATATTTATTTATTTATTTATTTATTTATTTTTTGAGTAAAAGCAGAGTTCTGAATTTAGGGATCTGTAGTCTTTCTACGTGTATTACCATGTTGAACTATCTTGTTGTCAATGTAATTGTCTGGGTTTAAAGTGCATTCATGGTTTCGTATGATGATGAAATTGGTTCTGTTTGATCATCTTCAACCTGGTCGAAGCCCTTTTCCAAAGAAACATTTTCAAAGATCAAGCAGACAAGCCAAGAACAAAAAGGATCATTTTTCATTAATTCATTAAGGATCAAGAACCCAATTACTGTATTGCTCATCTCTCTGAAAACGGAGACATTTTGGTTGAAATCGAAGTGAATCCAAATAACATAAAGTGTAATGAAGATTTCAGAGTATCATGCAATTCAGGCTATATTACATGATGACAAATATATTCAGGCTACCCAAATGGGTTATAGCACCAAAATTATATGCATGGGATACATTAATCATGTTTGGATATGTAGAAACAATGGGGAGTTTTTTTTGTCTGGAAAAAACCAATAAACTGGACAGTCAGAATTCTTAGTGCATTGATTTTGTGATTATAACCCATCCAAGTAGGGACCCTTGCACCCATCAAATGTATACCGACAAAGTTCCATATGGGCATAGCATGACAAAAGAAAGGAAAACCTTTGCTCTTCATAGATGAATACAACTGTCTTTTCTCATGACTCACTCCCCAACAAAGGAATAGTCCAGGAATGCAGAGCTAATCTTTTCACAGAGGAACACAACTATCTTTTCTCATTCTTAGTGCATGATACTATTGGACTTTATGTTGTTATTGTTGGCAACTTGACTAATGTGATAATGTTTGTGAGCATTCAATCAGAGAAATGAGGAAAGAGAGTATTAGTGCATGAGACAGAGTGTCAGTGTAGGAAAGAGAGTGTCAGTGCAGTGGCAAAGCTGGAGCAACCTCGTAGTTGGGTTTTACGGTGTTCTATATTTCTTATATGTGTTTCAGATGGCTTGCAGTGAGTTAAATGACATTCTACATCAAGTTTGATGAGAGAGAGTGTCTATGGACCCCACTGATGATGTGGCACAAATAATGATGGTGTGACAGAGTTTCTAGTAGTGTTGCAGTGTTTCTTATGTTGAGGCATGAGAAATTGAAGAGAGATTGAGGAGAGAGACTATAGAGAGAGAAACTAGAGAGAGAAAGAGAAGAGAGAAAAAATGTAAGTGGGACCCACAGGTGTGGTGGCAAGGTGACATGTCAACACGGCAGCCCACGGCATTTGGCATGCATGCACGCAAAGTTTCAAGTCCAAATTCCTATGTTTTATAGATTTTTAACTTTGGGCCTATTTTTAGTGGATCCCACTGCAGGTTCATGGAGATCCAACATTGGAAAGACATAGGGCTTCGAGTTAGCTTCCCAACGCAACTTGAATCGCTTAATTCCGACTTCGGATGAGGGAGATATCGTAATTCTTGTCAGATTACTCAAAAAAATGGCAAAATTCCCTGTTCTCGGTGAGTATGTGATACAGGGACAAGAGTAATATATTGAAGAAGTTCAGGAGCCTATTTGAAATTATCAAAAGTTAAAGGACTCACCATGCAATTATCGTAAAGACACTTGGAAACCATTTCAACGGCTGAGATCGTGCTATGTCTGTCAGATCCGCATCTAACGGATCAAAAAATGCAGGATCCAGTGGGTTACGTCGGACTGAACTTGATTCTCCCGCGAGCTATGTGATTGGTTGGATGCAAGTTATTATAGTGGTCTCTGTTGCATAGAGTACTAGGCTTGATTCCGTGTGGCGCATGTGCGATACTTCGGCGGGACAGATTCTGATCTAACAACTTATGATGTCTCCGAAGTTCGTTGACGCGATTTGTGCTGATCCTATGGCCATTATCAAATCCCACCTTTTTAAGGTTTATCCGACGGTCATATATAAAGATTCTTCTTCAGCCAATGATGACTTGATAAAGCATTGGCGCGACGTGGTTATGGTGTTGCACGAGTGTATCAAATGCTCTCAAAAGATTCCCTTTCCTTATTTCTGATTGGTTGAACTTCAAAGCACCATAACTTGGCCATCCAAACTCCAAATCGGTCCATTCAAGTTGCAGTTTCCATATTTTTGGCTCCTCTATTTATTGGGCGGTGTTGGAAGTCATAAAAATGCTAAGAAAAATTGAAAAGAGCGTTTTGAAGGCAGACAGAAAGTTTTCTAGGGTTTCATGCCCTGTGGGAGTGATTAATCACCAACTACCTCTTCTCTGTGCATCAATGGAGTGCTAAATCCCTTTGAGAGGTCAGTAGAGTTTTTATTTTTCCATTTTTGGTGATTATGGGTTATGTGGAAAAGATTGAAAGCCTGTGAGCAAGGTGTGCTCTGTGTATCGATTTCTATCAACATTAAAGGTAGTTGAAGAGTACCTGAGGGCAGTGTGAAGCTTCAAAGAGATTGTCTGTCGTTCGAAAACAACTGTGTAAGCATCCCATTTTTTCTCTCCCCAGCATAAGTGAATCCATATGACATGTTTCTGATTTTTAATTCAAGGGTTTGTGATTCTTTAATGAGCCCCATAGTAGGATCGTGGGCTATTACCAACTTGGATGTATAGGTCGTGAAATTATCCTCAAATTGAGACCGGAATCACCCAATTTTGACATCAAACAAGGAAGGTATCACAATTGTAGTCGGTTGAAAGTGCAGGGGTGTTTATGCAATTATCATAAGATGTATGCATAAATTATCGTTGAACTTCAAATCATCATATCTTGATCATCCGATATCTGAATCATATGATTTAAGTATCAATATTTCTTATTTTCAATCCTTTTCAAAGTGGATGTCAAGAATCCCTAGTAGAGGCCACCGGTGGATCCCATGCAAGCTTTCATGCAGAATTATCGATAGAACTTCAATTCTTCATATATTTGCCGTTCTACGTCTGATTCAGATGATTCAAGGGCCATTATTCTTCATTTTTGGTGTTCTGCAAAGTGGACGTGAAAAATTCGGTAGAGAAATCTCCGAAGGTTCCCATGTAAAACTACATGTTGAAATTGTTGTTTAATCTTTAGAAATTTATATTTTGGTCACCCCACATCCAAATTAGTTGATTTAAGTTTTAATATATGTTCCATTTTTAATGCTCTACAAAGTGGACGTAATGGATTTCAGGCAGAGGTCTTCGAAGGATCCCATGCAGAGTGGTTAGCCGAATTATTGTAAATTGGTCTATTTAAACTTTAGAAATTCATAAGTTGACCATTTTACTTCCAAATGAGGTGATTCAAGCTCCAGTATTTCTCATTTTTAGTATTCTACAAAGTGAATATAGAAAATTTGGGGTAGAGGCTATCGAAAAATTCAATGCGAAATGGTGGCAGAAATGGCCTATGAAATGATAGAAAAAAAGCCAATCTTGGCCCAAACCCAGTCAATCCAAGTCAGTGTTGGCCCAACCAAGGCAGCTCGGTCAATTTAGTCCAGTCAACCCATGTTAGTCTAGTCCAATCAATCTAGTCCAGTCCGGTCCGGTTTAAATTAGTGCATCCCGTGAGTGGGTGTGCATAGATGTTATATATAATTATATGCATATGCATATTATATATAATATAATATATTATATTATATATGTTATATAATTATATACTATATTATACAATCTATGTAAATTTTGGGAAGAATAGTAGAGATCGGCCATAGAATGACTTAGATTGAGAGAATAGGAAGGAAGATAAGGAAAGAAATAAGAGAAATTGAGAGAAGATGTAAAGAAGAAGAGAAAAGGAAAGGAGATTTAGAGAGACAGAATAAGAGAGGGAGAGAGTCCGAACAAAAGGAAAGAAAGAAGGGAGAAAGAAGGGAGAGCCATGAGAGAAGAGAAGAAGGAAAGAAAAAAAGAAAAGAAAGAAGAAAAAAGGAAAGAGATTGAGAGAGAATCCGAACAAAAAGGGTGGGAGGATAGTAGGAAGGAAAGAGAAAAAAAGGAAAGGAGATTGAGAGAGACGAAATAAGAGAGGGAGAGAGTTCGAACAAAAGGAAAAAAAGAAGGGAGAAAGAAGGGAGAGCTGTGAGAGAAGAGAAGAAGGAAAGAAAAAAAAGAAAAGAAAGAAGAAAAAAGGAAAGAGATTGAGAGAGAATCTGAACAAAAGGGAGGGAGGACGTTAGCAAGGAGAGGAAGGAAAGAAAAAAAAAAGAAGAAAAAAGGAGAAAAGAAGAGAGAGCCGGGAGAAGAGGAGAAAAAGAAAAAAAGGAGAAAGGAGAGGAAGCCGTGAGTGAGAGGAGAAAAGGGGAGAGAGGGAGAGCGAGGAAGGAAGGAAGGAAAAAAAAAGAGAAAAAGGAAAAGAAGAAGAAGAATAGGAAGAAGAAGAAGGCAGAGAGTTAGAGAAGAAAGGAGCAGAGAAGAGGAGAAAGAAGAAAAGGAGGAGGATTCACCTTCAAAAATCTTGGTACGATCTCCAACAAATCCTACATCAAAGGTTTCGCTCCATTTGAGCACAAGGTTGGTACCCTAAAACAAATTTAATGGTCTTTTAGAAGGTTTGAATGTTGATTTTGCTTAAAAAGACTCATTTTCATCAAATCTGGATCAGGAATGCCCTATTGCAAGCATGTTGATGTTATGATGCTCATGTCTAATATTTTTAATGTATGATAATTTGTTTAAATTGCTCGATGATGACGATTTGAGTGCTATATGATGATTTTTGATGTTTTTGATAAATTCTACAAAGTGGATTTCTGATATGAAAATTCCAGATTCAGAATCCAAATTTGAGATGTGCATCTCGTGTGGTTTTGTTTAGATTTTAAAGCCCAAATTTTTATGAGATTCTCTCTGATATGTTAGAAGACTCCCCTAGAAATTTCGTTTCATTAGAAATTGAGAAAGTTCATTAAAAAAATTCTCCATTGGTGCTGCTGTCCTACTCGGGCATAGTGCAAACCCCTATCAGAAATATCACACCCCAATTCTGAACCAACCAGAATGGTGTGATGAACCATCTATGAATCAACGGTTCAACCAGGATCTCGTATAGGCTATGCCAATCATGTTAAACCAAAACACATTCCACATTAATAAGAGATAATAAAGTAAAAAGGGGAATTCTTATTAATAATGAACTGAGGTCTAATCATGATAAATATATTAATATTCCAGTTATCTCCAAGTAACCAAAACATAATTTAATACATATTACAAATATCTAAATACGAAAGTTAAAACTAAGCGCATCCATAGTTAAAACGCTCGCTTAACAATCATAATAGTCCTCCACAACTTGCTCATCCATAGTCGCTACATGTTCATATGTTGGCGTGTCGACATAATCTTCAATCGTAATACCTGCAACATCAGAAACTAAAAAGAATTACGCGCACGAGGGTCAACTCTCCAACTTAAGCTCAGTGAGTAAACAAATCAATGCAACAAGCATATGCATGCATTCAATTCATATCTTTGGTCTGGTTCATAAGTTTGTAATGTGCAATAGAAAGGATTGGTGGCCATCGCACCTCTATACACGAGTGTGTGAAGCCACCCAAAGGATCAAACACCAATTCCGTCCCACATGCACCCATCATGGAATAGAGATAGAGCTAAAGTGCCCGGATCAAACACCGCATGACACTTCCTCTGATTCCCTACCCATATCAACACGTAAGCCCCTATTAGCGAGGGCTTACAAACTAGGCTCACAACTAACCAATCCTAATGTCAAACAGTGTATCCAAGGCCTCACCCCAGCATCCCTGAATACACCCATAGAGATAGAGCTAAGGCCCCCCGGCAGAGTCAGAGACTACATGGTCCGAGACCACCTCACCTGATGCCCTATGACATAATAGTTCTGCTAAGGTAATGACGATACGACGATGTCAATGGACAAGACTTGAGTAGAGATAGAGCTAGAGTCTGGTGACCAAGATGAACCACAGTGTCACGTCCTCCCCCTGATGCCCCACTCGCATCAAGTACACTAACCACACGCATACATTCACATGCCTATTCCTAGCATCATCATCATCATCATGTTATAAATATACAGAATTAAATATGCATGAGAAGTAATAACAGGAATATTTGATGACATGTGAAATGCACATTACAAGCATACAAGCATAAAATCATTCATGGCATTGGACTCAATAAGTAAAACAGCTTTTCATTTGCCAATTAGTTTAGGTCTTGTTTCCTCACCTTTGATCGATGTTTGTTCCTCTAATCCTCTTCTAGGATTTGGAAGTCACTTTGAATCTATTAGGAGCCTAAACAATTAATATATTTAAGTTAGGGTTCATGTTTACCAAGCTATAGTAGTCAAAAACCTTATTTGGTTATAAAATATGCTTGCTGTTAACGTGTGGTCGGATGTATGGTCGGACTTGTGGTCGCAACATAGGAGACAACACACTGTGTGGTCGGACCCTATGGTCGCAGATTATGCGCCCACACCATACGATCACACCTTTCTTGGGAACTTCCCGAATAACTGTGGTCTACCCTCTGGTCACCCTGTGGTCGCATTTTATGCGACCACACCATGCGACCACATGATGTTTGGTCACTTTTTCATCTTCAATCTGAATTCTTCCTGAGTCGATTCCTCGGCTCATCACTTGGGTTCATCCTATGATTATTCTATGGCCATTATTTACAATTTCTCATTAACCATTATCCCTAATCTCATTTCTCATGGTTTTTCTTAAAAATTCCATAACCGAAATCGTTACATTAGATTCAACACAACAACTTGATAAAAGGAACCTATCCTATCTGATCTAGCCTACAGAGTCAAGTCCATACCTTAAGCTTCCTGTAAGGAGATAGAATTTTTCTCTTTAAAACCTTCTTCTCCAAGCTTATTCTCCAATCTCCTTCTTTCCCTTATCTTCCTTTCCCTTTCTCTCTTAGGTTTAGGGTTTCAATTTGAGTTCTAAAAGAATGAGAGAGGCTAAGAAACGTCCCTTATATAGAGGGAAAAACTCCATATAAAGTCCCACTTAGATTAGGAAAGAACCCCCCTCAAATTAGGAAAGTTACCTGAACACAGTCAGTTCAGCATCATGTGGTCGCAGGGTGTGGTCGCAGAACTCGTCGATCACACACCTCAAAACGTGCAACCACACATTGTGTGGTCTGATGTGTGGTCTCATGGTGTGGTCTCATGTGTGGTCTCATGTGTGGTCTCATGTATCGACCATACGTACCAACCACACGTATCAACCACACCTGCTACCACATGACCAAAATTTTTTGTTTTTAGTTTTTGACTAGTTGCTTCCACAAGATCTTAAACGGTCAACCACACCAAATTTAGTTGGAAGGACCGGTCACATCAAATTTAGTTGGTGTGATTAACCGTTTAAGATTTTGTGGAAGCAACCAGTCAAAAACTAAAAATCAGAAAATTTTGGTCGTGTGGTAGCAGGTGTGGTCAATATGTGTGATCGGTACGTGTGGTCGATACATGAGACCACACATGAGACCACACCATGAGACCACACATCAGACCAAACAACGTGTGGTCGCATGTTTTGAGGTATGTGGTCCACGGGTTCTACGACCACACCCTCCGACCACACGATGCTGAACTGATTCCGTGTTTAGGAAACTTTCCTAATTTGAGGGGGGTT
Organism: Protea cynaroides; assembly: GCA_028583415.1. Classification (NCBI taxonomy): domain Eukaryota; kingdom Viridiplantae; phylum Streptophyta; class Magnoliopsida; order Proteales; family Proteaceae; genus Protea; species Protea cynaroides. Next base: position 49,006,348 of record CM053272.1, read on the forward strand.
CTTTCTTAATCTAAGTGGGACTTTATATGGAGTTTTTCCCTCTATATAAGGGATGTTTCGTAGCCTCTCTTACTCTTTTAGAACTCAAATTGAAACCCTAAACCTAAGAGAGAAAGAAAAAGGAAGAGAAGGGGAAGAAGGAGATTTGGAGAAAAAGCTTAGAGAAGAAGGTTTTGAAGAGAAATGGTCTATCCCCTTACAACAAGCTTAAGAAAGGACTTAACTCTGTAGGCTGGATCAGATAGGATAAGTTCCTTTTATCAAGCTGTTGTGTTGAATCTAATGTAACGATTTCTATAAGACCCACACTCCATAAACCTGGTCTAAACCTTGATTTCATGTCGTAACAGGTCTTTCAATCATCACCGGGCCAGACGGGACGAGCGGATGACAATCAGGTATGAAATCGGACCAAACAGACCAAAATAAGTATGATTTTACTCATACCGGTCGATGGTACCGGTCTTGGTATCGGTCGACCGGTATGGTCTACGCAGCAGACTACCAAGATCCAGAATTGGATCTCTGCGGGTTCCACTTTCCCAATTCCGAATCCTGGACCTTCCTAATCCTAATAGGGTTACTAAACCCTAATCCTAGCCTATATAAACACCTCTAAGCCTCCTAGAATCCTTTCCATTATCTCTCACAAACCCTAGAAAGGAGAAGGAGGTTGGAAAGGAGAAGAAGCTAGGAAGAAGAAGGAAGTGTCGCCATTGTCGTTCGACGATGCTCACCTTACGCCAGTCGACGGTAAGTGTTTTAATCATTCTTCTTACTCTATGACTCTAGGGTAGTTGTATGGTTGGATCAATACCATGCAAAGCAGGTATTGATCTAAAACCCTAATTTTCCGTCAAACCCTAGATTCGAGTTATAGGGTAATTATCATCAAAACTAGACTTGAATGAGTTGGAGAGAAATCTAACTCAAAGCTTAGACCTAGAATGGATAGGAGAAACCCTGGAAATCCATGGAGAATGATCGACGGTAGTCGAAAAACCCAAAGTATGGTCTTTCGGAGACATACCGATCGACCATACCGGTTGCTAGTTTTCTCACAGAGCTGCGACCGATATGTTGTGACCGGTCAGCTCTGAAAGGCTGGTTTTGGACTTTGTTGGTTTTCCGACCAACGTAAACCCTAAGAAACTATTCTAATTGAACCCTAATATTATGTAGGACTTTGTGATAGCACGTTTGGATCTTGCGACGTGGAGCAAGCTATCAAACAAGCGTCAGGTTAGGGAATCTGATCTAAACCCTAATAATTAATGGACAGTAAATCATTGTTAATGACCCTGAATATATGATGTGATGTTTGTGCATATTTACATGCCATCTTTTATTTCCAGTTATTATTATTATTCATACATATTCCATATGATAGGATGTGATTGTTAGGCATGTGGTTATTTTCGTTGGAGTGTGGAATGGGAAGGGCATGGGGCCTGGGATCATTCCACACTCTGGCACCTTTTGTAGTATTCTATTTTAACATGCTTGGTACGGGTGGGGTATCAGGGGAAGGTCGTGGCACGGTGGTCTCCGATGTTGACGTTGACCTAGCCATGCTTGGTACGGGTGGGGTATCAGGGGAAGGTCGTGGCACGGTGGTCTCCGATGTTGACGTTGACCTAGCCATGATGATGTGACACTGTGGTCTCCAATGTTGACGCTGGCCTGGCCACGATGCTTTAGCTCTATCTCTATGTCGTAGGGAGTTATGTTGGGATGGGGTCTACTTGCGTATTGTTCTATCCTAGTATGCTTGTTGCGGGTAGGGTATTAGGGGGAGGTGAGGCATTGTGATCTCCAGCCCGGTCTGCACGCTCTAGCTCTATCTCTATGCCGTAGACGACTGCACTGGGATAGAACCTACATTGATGACATATAGGATTGGTTAGTTGCGAGCCCAGTTTGCAAGCCCTAGCCAGTAGGGGCTTAGGTACTGGTATGGGTGGAGTATCAGGGGAGGTGCGGGTATACCTTAGCTCTATCTCTATTCCATGATGGGTGCATGAGGGTCAGTGGTGGTGTGATCTACTGTGCAGTGCCACACACTCGTGTATAGAGGTGCGGGGGACACCAAACCTTTCTATAGCACATTGCAAACTTAAACCAGACCACAACATAAAATGATTGTTACTCATGTATAATATTATGAAACTGTCTAATTGTCTTACTGAGCTAAGTTGTGAGCTCACCCTTTGTACGTACATTGTTTTTAGATGTTGATGCAGGTTACACGGTGGATGACTATATGAATGTGCCGGCATATGGTGGCGTTGCTGCCCTGGACGTACAGGCAGTAGAGGACGAGCATGACGCTTCATGTGAGTGTTCTTTCTGCGTGTACCTTTGATTGGATTTTTATTTATTTTAATTATTTAAAGTTGGATTACAGAGATGTAATGATATTTAGTTTATGTTTGGATTTTGAATAATTATATATTTTATTTAAATTTATCAATAGATTCTTAGTTCATTTATTTAAAGACTTCCGCTGTACTATTTATATTCTGATTGTGGTTATGTGTAATGGTTAGTATGAGTGGACCCGGTCTATTCGGGATCCTGATGTGAACCGTTGGTTCAGTGATGGTTCACTTACACCATTCTGTTTGGTTCAGAATTGGGGTGTGACAACTTGGTATCAGAGCTCTCGGGCTCTGTCCAACAGACCATATTGCACTTAACTAAGTCGATGAACTGAGTTACGAAAATTTAAAAATTTTAATACAAACACACCCTAAGCATTGTTTGATACCTGAGACTGATTATGAAAGAGCATAATATACTATGTTAAATATGGAATTTAATGATACTCATGCACTAGTTAGGAAAACCATAAAACTGTCATTAAACAGAAAACAGAATATCGAATGTAATAGTGCTACAGGGTACAGTCCACAAGTCGGACAGTTACCCTGATATATAAACATATCAAGAAAGAAAAGAAAGAAAATAAAGGGACAATCATGGGGTAGGGGGCCTAGGAGGAATAGGGTCCGCTATGTCATAATCTCGCTCGTAAGCAACCCTAAGCCAGTGCACCTGGTCCTGCGTAACCCTTAGGCTACAAGCAAGACGCCCCAACTCCTGACCCATCTCTCTCTGGGAATATAGGATGCCTCTCTGGGTGTCCCTGATCTCCGTAAACATGCTCAACAATGGGTCTGAAGGGGGATGAGAAGGTCCAGCTGTAGGTGTAGACTGTGGTGCTGCAGGTATAGGCTGTGGAGCTGGCACTGGTACATCCTCTGCCCTATCATCGTCATCCCCATCATCACTCTCAGCCTCTGCCGCATGTGTTGCATTGGCTGCTACTGCGGCTGCTACCCTCCTGAGTGGGCGAGGGCGAGCCTCCATCTCATCATCACTAACAGGCAGATTATCCATCTGCATCCTAAGGATGGCATCCCAGTCGATGTCGGAGGTCATGGTATCCTCAACAACCACCTCGCCCCTCATGCTCACTCATAGGCGCCGTAGAAGAGTGGTGATGAGACGGCCATATGGGAGGTTACTGGCCTGATCGGCCAGAGTCGCCTGATGCATAGTCCGAATGATGAGGTAAGGGAGAGAAACCCGCTCCCCTGTGCAGACACAGTAGGTAATATACTGAGTGAGCTGGGATAACTCACTGTAGTGACCGCTTTGGGGCACAATGTTGTGCTGAATGATGCGACTGTATACTCGAGGTGCAGGTCTCAAGCTAGCCGCCTTCATAGGAGCCCCGGGATTGAGTATCTGCTTCTCTATCTCTCGACGTAGATCCTCGCTCAGATAGCCCTTCACTTTTGGAGGACAGTATACTAGATCTCCATCATTGGGGACCCCCAGTAAGTGAGCCAGCTGGTGAGTATCAAAAGAAATATGGACGCCCTTGACAAAGCTGGAGATGCGCAAGTCCCTACCTTGATTGGGATCATTGACATCCCCATGAAGCTCCAGGTTAGCATAGAAGTGCTTGACCAGGTTGGGGCAAGTGGTCTTAGTGTAGGTGATGACAGGCACCCACCCAAGCTTGTCGAAAGCCGCTTGCACATCAAACCTGTACAACTGCTCCAAGTTGACCCGCCGGCCAGACTCTATGTTCTTACTATCGAACCAAGGGAAGCGGGCTTGTACCACCTCAGAACGGAACCACTGCTCATCGAGCAGTGAAACTGGTAGATGAGGAGCGCGCATGCCCAAGCCATAGGAACGCTTTCCAAGACCGCGTCGTGGAGCCATTTAACCTACAAAACAAATGAAAACAAGAAGAAAAAAAATGATAAAAATTGTCAAAAATTCGGCAGCATAACGACAGTAAATTGGGAAAAAGCCTCCAACTCACCCAAAACATGGGGAGGAGGACTTACGTAACCCCCGTACTCTTCAAGAAAACCAATCACATGAAATTTCAACAAGAAATTTAAGAAATTGGAAAAATTCAAGAAAATTTCAAAATTTTTGAAAAAACCTAGGTTAAAAACTAGAAAAAATTTGATTTTTACTAAAACCATTCGGTAGAAGTCCAAATTGGTTGAGGGCTTTTGCTCTTGGGGGTCTCTAAACCCTTTCTAAGCCGAAAGAAAGAAGTTCCTACGGTTAGAATCTTCCAATTGAAGAAAAATTAATAAAGTTAGGTAAAGACGATATGGAAATTTGGTAAAAATTTGATAGAGAAGGAAGAAACTTACCTGGAGGCGATGTTCTAAGTCTTGAATGGAAGAAAATGGCTTCTAAGATCACCGGTCGGACTGTAGCAACTCAGGAGCCAGAAAAATCACCACCGGAGAGAAAGAAGAAGAGAAAAGTGAGAAAAATCTCACTTTTTGCGATTTTAAAAGAGGTTTTGGGCATACTGGTCGACATACCGGTCGACCGGTACTCCATAGGGGCTGAGACCGCTATGTCTTGGTCAGAATGTAAATTCTGACCGGTCGTTTATATCGGTCGCACAACCTTCTACAGTGGTGCGACCGGTATGTTGCGACCGGTCAGCTATAGAAAGGCCAGAAAATTTAAGAAAAATTTTAAAAATTTTGCAAATTAAATTTTTACTTTTCGACTGTTTCGCCTTATATTGTTCAAGACTAACACCACTATTATTGTTCTCATGTCTTATGTCTTATTCTCAGATCCAAACAAAATTGTCTGAGATGGTAGCGGAAACGGTCGTAGGGGCCGAAAGCGTCACCAGTCTAGGGTGCGCCGCGATGAAGAAGAACATGTAGAACCAGGCTATGTTAGAGAGCCAAGCCCGGTAGTTGAGGAAGAACAGGTTCCAAGGGCACCGACAAATTTTCCTGGCCCTCCTCACTCGAACTCTGAGACTATTGTGACCAATCTGGTAAATCAAATGGAAGCTCAGCAGAAAGCATTCTTGAGTGAGATATTAAAGATGTTCAGGCCACCGGGTCATGTTCCCACTGAAGGTACGCCTGGGTCTGGAGGAAATAATACTACACTGCCGATGCATGGTAGTCCAGGGTCGATGGGCTAAGCACAGAATGTACAACCACTGCACCAGTTTTCGTCGTCTTCTGCTTATCAGGGAGCCTATCCGTACCCACCACCATGGTACAGGATGACTACACAGGGGCAGCACGATCTGAGTCGGGCGGTGGACAGATTCCTAAAGTTGAAGCCTTCTTCATTCACAGGTAAGACAGGAAAACCATTGTGGCCAGCACAGTGGGTTGCATAAATGGAAAAGAATTTCCGCCTGATGACTTGTGCAGAGGATGAGAAGGTTCTGTTTGCCACTCATATGCTGAAGGAAGATGTGAATGCTTGGTGGAATTCTACACGGGCATATCTGGAGACAAAACATACACAGGTGGATTGGGAAGTATTCAAGGTAGCCTTTTTTGATTAATATTTTTCGAAGAGCTTCAGAGATCAGATGGAGAAGGAATTCCTTAATCTGCAGCAGTCTCAGTCGACTGTGGATGCCTATCAACAGAGGTACGAGGAGTTATTTTTCTTCGCACCGGCAAGTATGCAAGAGGAAGAGACCAAGACACGTTGGTTCACCATGGGACTGCGTGAAAGCATCAGAGAGCATATATTGGGTCTGGACAAGAAAATTTATAATGAGGCTGTACAGGTTGCGAGAGTGATAGAATTCAGTCAGAGGGACAGCTTCTTTGCACAGAATAAGGGATTGAAGAGATCCGCTATTGAGATTTCAGGTGGCGGTAATAGTAGACCATTCCGCCCATACAGGGCTCAGTCCACTACAATGCCTGTAAGGAACAATAAGGCACCACCTGTGCCACAGTTCACTGGACACAACCCGAATATCAAATGCTATAATTGCCAGCAACTGGGTCATGTTGCAAGGAACTGCACTCTAAATAAGAAGCAACCTCCACAGCAAGGAAAAGTATTTGTTGCCACCACCGAAGAGGCAGCCGCATCACCTGATGTGGTCACTGGTATGATTCTACCCCTTACTATTTAGCTTACTATTTCATTGTGTGTATGAGCATGTAGAACTAAGGGACAATAAAATTTCAAGAATTTTAAATGTAGCTGGTATACCTGCCAGAGTACTCTTTGACTCTGGGGCCACGCACTCCTTTGTTTCCATTTCCTTTGGAAAGCGAATGGAGTTACCAATCAAGCACTTGAACCCAAGCTTGATAGTTCGCTCTCCGCTAGGAGTCGAGGTGGCTTTGACTGAATATTATGGGCCGTGTACAGTATGTATTGAGGGCCGAGACTTAGAAGCAAATCTGGTAAAACTCGAGAAGGCAGACTTTGATGTCATCTTGGGAATGGACTGGCTAGGCCATCATTCAGCTAGCCTATTATGTGGTGAAAAAACGCTTGTGCTTACAGACAAAAAGGGAAAGGAGTATAGCTTCACTGGGACCAAGTTACCTAGGAAGCGGAAGCTGATCCTCTCCGCCCTAAAAGCTAAGAGATGCTTAGAGAAGGGTGGAGTGGGGTATTTAGTGTCTGTAGTCGACATCACTGCTGAGGTGCCGAAGATGGAAGATCTAGATGTGGTACGAGAGTTCCCAGATGTATTTCCAGAGGATCTCCCAGGTCTACCATCAGACAGGGCTACAGAATTTGTGATAGACCTTATGCCAGGTTCGGCGCCGGTGTCTAAAGCACCGTACAGGATGGCCCCTATCGAATTAAAGGAGTTGAAGACCCAATTACAAGAATTATTAGATAAGGGTTTCATACGACCTAGCATATCGCCCTGGGGAGCGCCTGTATTATTTGTCAAGAAGAAGGACGGTAGTTTACGGCTATGTATTGACTACCGAGAGCTGAACAAGTTAACCATCAAGAATCGATATCCTTTGCCTAGGATCGATGATTTGTTCGATCAGTTACAGGGTGCAAAGGTTTTCTCAAAGATTGATCTCCGATCAGGGTACCACCAATTGAAGATCAAGGCAGGAGATATTCCAAAGACTGCTTTCAGGACAAGGTATGGGCATTATGAGTTTCTAGTTATGTCGTTCGGGTTGACCAATGCCCCAGCTTCGTTCATGGAACTAATGAACCGAGTGTTTCATGACATGTTGGACACTTCGGTCATCGTATTCATTGATGACATATTGGTCTACTCAAAGGACAGGGAGGCTCATACAACACATTTGAGAGTGGCCCTACAACGGCTGAGAAGGGAGAAGCTTTATGCCAAGTTCAAGAACTGTAAATTTTGGCTGAAGGAGGTGGCTTTCTTGGGCCACGTAGTATCTGAAGACAGTATCAAGGTAGATCCAAGTAATATAGCTACTATAGTAGGATGGGAAGCACCAAAATCTGTTGCGAAGATTCGTAGTTTCCTTGTGTTGGCTGGTTATTATAGAAGATTCGTGGAGGATTACTCCAGGATCGCTGTTCCACTCACCAGATTGACCAAGAAAGGAGAGAAATTCATATGGACAGATAAGTGCGAGAAGTGCTTTCAGACTTTGAAGTCAAGGCTAGTCTCTGCACCTATCTTGACCATCCCAGAACCAAGCATACCGTTTACCTTATATACGGATGCTTCAGGGTTGAGAATTGGGTGTGTATTGATGCAAGGAGAATAGGTGATTGCTTACGCATCAAGAAATTTAAAAGAGCATGAGAAGAACTATCCTACGCATGATTTGGAGCTAACAGCGGTTATACACACAATCAAGACTTGGAGACACTACTTGTACGGTGAAAAATTTCAGATTAAGTCAGACCACAAGAGCTTAACCTATCTGTTCACTCAGAAAAACCTAAATATGAGACAGCGGAGATGGCTGGAATTACTAAAAGATTATGACTGTGACATCCAGTACCATCCGGGTAAAGCAAATGTTGTGGCTGACGCCTTAAGCAGAAAGTGGGCATCGAAACCTGAGGCCGGGCCAAGTACAAATGCTGCATTGTGTGCTGCCGCCTCAAGTTCAATGGAGAATGACGAAGAGTATATAATAGAGACTGCAAGAGATCCAGTGGAACAGGGCTTAATTCACAAGTTTACATTGATGTTCGCAGCTCTGAAGATCTCATCGGATCTCATAGATGAGGTCAAAGTAGCAATCCTACATGATCCACACCTTAAGACTGTACAAGAAGACCTAGAGAAGGGCAACAGCAATCCTAACTTTACCTTGGATTCAGACAAGGTACTCAGGTATCATGGACGGTTATGTATACCTGAGAGTGAAGGTTGCAATATCAGAGATCGAGTTATGACTGAAGCTCATTACACTTCATATTCGGTACATCCAGGAAGTACCAAAATGTACCATGATTTAAGAAGACTGTATTGGTGGAGGGGTATGAAAGCAGATATAGCTCGTTTTGTGTTCCAATTTCTTGTGAATGACCGATATGTCTTGAGATCGGCAGCAAGACCTTGAATGGATCCGGCAGCAGCAACAATAGATACAATCAAGCAAGCCCAGCTCAATATTTTTAGCCATGTCCACCTTGAAGAATACTTATTTATCTTAGCCTGTGCAATATACATCTCTATAGGGAAGTAAACTGTAAGAGGCCAAAAGGATGCAGCTCCTACGAGCCCCACGACATCATTGAAGAAGGGGAAGATCATGGCAATAACAGTAGTCAGTATCACATATGTCGTCCTCCAAACCAATCAGAATAAATTTATGTAATATGGCTCAAGGAAAGGGATTTTAATGGCATATTCATTTTTTATGAATCCGCTTTCCAGCCACTGTTGGGCACACAAATCCTCAACAAACCCAAATATGGGTTGGCAGAACACCTGACCATAGAAAAACCACAATAAAAAAAACATGTTACGTATATAGTATGAGAAAATCACAGAACATAATGACTTCCATGGCGGTTCTGACCTAGTGTATGGACATTAGATTGAGGCAACTCAATATGAGATAAGTTAAAGATCTTGATTTAATGTGCACCATCAACTCTGAAACTTTTGATGTATTGATAAACTACCCAACATATTGAATATAAAGATGTAATATGTATGAAGTGGTTTACCCGGTATGTTCCGACTAGATGGATGACAATGCAGACGTTTGCAAAGTCGATGAGCCAGAAGGGCTCATAGAAGCCAAATCCAGTGAGAAAGTTCCCAGGTGCATCGTTTCCAAATGCAGCATAACCAAAGCAGCCACACATCATATAGAACAAGGTTGTAGTCGAGATTGCAACTAAAGAAGCCTTCTTCATGACTTGATTCTCAGGGGGACTTGATTTTAATGTGTCCTGCAATTTCCATGTAAATGTCAATGATTTGGTCTCCAATTTTCATCGTAATGTCAATGTTGTACTACTCAAGTAACTACGAGCAAATGATCTCTGAGCCAGCAATATAGGCTATGCCTATTCATTATTCAATTTTTATTCATTTTTTAGGGAAAAAAATCTCATTGAGAGAGGGCATACCCTACACTCCAAGCTCAGAACTAATTTTTTTATAAATTAATAAACTGATTGAATGAATTCTAGGGGAAAAAAAAAAGTGCAAGGCCCACTTGCAACCAAGAACTGTGCCCACTTAGATGGTTATAACCAGGACGAGTAAAGTTTGTACATAACAATAATTTGGAAGTGGTACCACCTTAAGGATAGGAAACAAGGATAATCAACATGGTCGGATTATTTTTAATCATATAATCTAAATATTACTCTTCAGAATTCCTAGAAATTCTAATATGGGTTGTGATTTATGCTACAACATTTTCTGAAAACTATGGCCATAAGTACATGAAAATAACAACAGCATAAATGTACAGATAATAGATGTCTAACATACAAAGGAGAGAGTAAGGACAAAGTATTCAACATAAGGTTTTAATAATCGGTATCGAACACAGTATCCACTGATGTTGGAATCGATCCGATACCAATATGGATTGATTCATGACAGATAATGATTAGAATAATAATAATAACAAAAAAACGAAATTGAGATGGGAATGAGATTGACCATGACCAAAACTGATTTGAATCATTCGATATTGACACCTTGAACCATGGTTATACAAGGTCATGTAACCAAGTTTGGTTATAGAGAACCAGGGTCTCATATATCTGCTTTGCCACACCCCAAAGATATCCACGTCTATAAAATGCTAGCCTAATGTAATTTGTGAGTTTTTTTTATTTTATTTTTAGATAAGTAGATATTTTATATATTGAATCTAAAAAACAGAACACATACAAGCAAGACCATCAAAATATGAAAGCCGAAACAAAAACAAGCAGAGGATTTTTTCATAAGCCTTTCATTTCCATCGTTAGTTAGAGAAATACTTTTTAACTTCTATGACACGATTGGAACTTCTACATAACTAGAATCAAGCCAAGTTTTTTCCATCTAAACAAATCAAGCCAGAAGAACAAGTTCTATATTTTCTTTTGTTGGGCACAGTTCCTGGACAAGTTGTACTATGTAAAATTTGTATTTACCATCAATAATCAATAATTTAAGGCAGAAAGATTTTCTAAGCGGTAGAGTTGTCAGGCCACTCCAATAAAAGGGGCATTGGGCAATTGTGGAGAGAGGGGAGCGAGTTTCATAGAGGAGAGAAAGACAGAGATGATAACATAACTTCAGCCCATTCTATCGAGAATCTTTTCTCATAGACCAAGTTTGGTTGCAAGGAAAATTAAATAGAATGAAAATGAAAATTTTTAAATCTAAAAGGAAAATGTTATAGGTCACAATCATGTTATGACCCAGATTTAGTTTTATTTTACTTTACAAATGCAGTGGATTTGGATACAAAGAAAAATAAGTTAATAATTGAATATAGAATAATTTGAAGTTAGTTACATAGTATTACAAAAATTTCATTATTAAATTTAAAAATTCAATTTACTTTTATTTTAATTCTTCTTACAATCAATCAGAGCCACAAATGTTCATAAGAAAATTATAGCATAGACAAGTGATTCGGACAGCTAGCTAACCTTTCCTAGAAGTCTAATTTGGGAAACATGGTTATTATTACACACTTATTTCAAGGCATTTCATATATGAACCTCCGAACCTCTTCAAATATGATTTATTGTTGTATTGGTTCTTATAGGACGTGATGGTTCTTGCTTAGAATACATTAACAGAAATTTAGGTTATTCTACAATGTCTCAATGGGATTGTTTATACTTTGTTAGCTATAGGTTCGGATCTTATCAAAATGATTTATTTGATTTGATTCTTAAGTCCACCACTCACTAACTCAGCATACTAATCTCTAATTAGAGGAAAAAGAAACACTATTGACATGGCATAGGAGATTCCCCTATATTGGTAGCATGAAAAATCCTCTTTGCTCTAATCAATAACATTTTGTTTTTGGATCAATTTTTCTCTATTCAGGGGGAGGATCTTCTCAACCTAAAGGTTTAAATGGGTGAGAAAATGAGATCTAAGTAATATTTCAAGGGTATAATTGAAAATTCATAGGTAATCCTATCCCCTCATCTCTCTTCGCTTTTAGCTTCGTTTATTTTGATGTAAAATTTTACCATAAAATTTTACATGTGATATTTATATTCAAAAAAAAATTTCATTGTTAATTTTCATTAAGTAAAAGAAAGACAGAAGTTTCTTTTCAATTCCCCCTTAAAGATCATTATATTTTATCTCTTCGATATGAATATTATAATTTTTTTTATACACATAAAGTGTTACATAAAAAATTTTATCATAAAATTTTAAATCAAAACAGACAGAGTTAAACAGAAAAAACAATCTTTCATTTCTTTTCAAACGGAGGAAAATCTAAATTGAAAACACAATACCAATCTATGGGTCTATCCTCAGTCAAATCACACATTCATAATACGTGGTGATATCTTTCTGTTCATAACACGTTTGACCCGCAATTTTGCAGAACCCAAGACCGAAGAGATGACTATACAATAGGTTCAAATCGTCTCCTCCCTGAGATTCGGGAGGAGAGGTGGTGGCCTAGATGGATGGCAACACCTGACTCTCCGGTGATTTCGAGTCATTCATTCGAGTCGACACCCTAGCCGACAAGCTAAGCTGATAGAGGTGTCGACTTGGATGGATGACTCGGATTTACCCGAGAACTAGGTGTCGATCATCCATCCAGGCCATCATCTCTCCTCCCGAATCTAGGGAGGAGACGATGTAGATCCCGGAGACGATGTAGATCCCTATACAATACAAAGGCGCGTGTTAGGGAACTCAATTACTAATTGCCACCTCATAACATGCCAAGCAGGCATTTAAGAGTTTTATTTTTTTCCTTCTTTATTGTTAAATGAAGAGATGAAGAGTAAGCATGCATGCATGCACATATACACATATAAAATCACAAAAAATTATAACCGTCGGATATAAGTGTTAAAAATGATGATGATCTTGCCTGTATCTCAACAAGGACGGCGGCAAAGGAGTAGGCAAAAGCAATATTCCCAAGAGCATGAAAGGTCCACCACACCTTGTCGGCACCGGAAACGTCTATCCCAACAACAACGCCCGTTAGCGTTGTCCTTACATGATGCCCTTTCTCTGAGAATTAATAACGAGGACCACTATATTAAACTGAGTGAAAAACAGATAAAAGAAACTACGGACCACATCTCTTTGTTAATTACTATGAGCTTAACCTGCAGCTTTTGCGATGGAGAGACCCACGCCTATCGAAGCATAACCGAAGGACATGACAGCGGCGACGATGGAAAGCCATGAGAGTTTATGGAAATTGGGTATCTGAGACAGAAGGATCTGAATGCATGCAAATATGATAATGAAAGGATAGGTCGATGTGTAACAATCCACCTGATGTCCGTTCTTGTGGAAACAATTTGGTCTTTTCATAGCACTGGTTAAAGAGAAATTCACAGAAATGTAATTTAACAATGGCAGAAAAACCTTCAAGTTTGGTTCAAGTTTGTGAATACGTACACCATACTGATCGATGAAGTGATTGTGAATCCAATTGTTCCCCCTAAAATCATACCATACTGAGCTAATCCACACAACTTAACCTTCATTCCACCTGTAGAAACACATTAAGAACTGATGAGAATTTCCAGAGAGAAGAACCTTCTTGAGAACTGGGATTTTAAAGTTTTTCTAATTAAGAAGCCCATATAGGGAAATGGGTCTTTGGGAATTCCCACGTGATTCTCGGTTGGGTTGGGAAGAGAGATTTTGTTTACCTAAATTTTCCCTTACGACGTCCATATAGGTATAGTTTCTATTCCCTGTAATGGGATCAGGGGATCTGTAACAGTCGGCGAGCAGAGCAGAAGTAAAATAGGTGATAACAGCGAACGCCATGAGAACAACAGGCCCAGCTATCCAACCCAACTGAGCTAAGGCCCAAGCTAGAGAGAGAACTCCAGACCCAATAACAGAAGTGATTATATGGGCAATTGCAGTAATCATTGTCCCTTCATATCAAGAGTCAACAGACAAATCCAGAATCAAAACAAGGCAAATCTCAGAAATATCAGAAATAAAAATGGAAAAACATTAGAAGGGGAAGAATGAATCCAATACCAGTTCGTTTTTCGTGACCATCATCATCTAAGTTCTTCCAAGTGTGTCCCCTCTCCGTGACCTCATGATGGGTATTCTCCATGATCGTCTCATTCTTCTTCTGCAACTTTATAGCCATCACTTTCTCCCTCACTCTTCTCTACGCCGAACTCCTGCTTGTTTGTGTATAAACTATAAAGAGGGGATTTACAGAGGGAGGATATATATAGAGGGGAGATATGAAGTCAGTGTGAGAACTACGAAGTAATTCTTAAAGAGGATGCCACGAGTCAATAAATGTAGTTGAAAAAGGTGTTTCCGTATGTGATGGTGATTCTCATTACAGTCTATATTAGTATTCTAGAGGTGGGTCTACATCACATCAACGATGATAAATTTCTTGAAGAATATATATATATATATATATATATATATGTATATATATATATATATATATATATATATAAATGCAGTTAATTCAAACTCATATCTGTAACAAATTTTGTAGGAACTGAATCCTCTCCCGCCACGGCAGAAAATTTTTGTCGCTGATCTAAGGGCTGGGGATCAGTCGGCTCGTCTATCAATACATTGAAAGGTGGGTCGATTGAAATCCCGTCATTGACCGACGACGGATGAGCGGGAAAAGATTTTTATACAATTTTGTAACAACCAAATTAACGCTGGAGATCCCTACAGTTTCTCTCGGAACAAACAACCAAATTAATGCTGGAGATCCCTACAGTTTCTCTCTCTCTTCCGAGCCAACTAATACAGTGGGACAGGATAAACAGTGGTGGATACGGTTTGTCTTAATGGGACCCATGATTATGCTCTTTGTCCTCCCATTATTGGTCCAATTAGGGAACCCTGGGAAGATAATAGTGACTTGTAGGCTTTTTGGTATCATATTTTTGGGATTGTTTTCCCCGAGATATATATATATATATATATATATATATATATATATATATATATATATATATATATATATATAAAAAAAAGCTCCCCCACCTTATTCCTTTAAATCAATCATTTGCAATTTGGTCTATAATCTCAACCATGTCCTTTTTTTTTGTGATAGAAATGTCAACCACTTCTTTTATTTTGAAAATAAATATTAACATCATTTTCAATCCATTAAGTGATGAAATAAATCGTAATTACTGTTTTTAATGATAATATTATTCTTAAAATTGTAAAATGTCATTTTTATCTTTTGAACTTTTTTTTAAGATTCATAGAGGTTATGAGTCAAATAAAACAAAATAAATTATTTTTTTCCAGTGGGATTCGAACACCACAAGTTTTGCTTTTACCTTCATCCCACCACCATCGTCCCCACCACCACCCTCCTCTTCCAGATTTGAGTGCCTGCCACCGTCATTGCCTCCAAGTTTCGATTCTTGCAGAAAAGTAAACGGGAGAGAGAGATGCAGAATGCGAAGGCCTCACAGTAAATGGGGACACACGAGAGATGCAGAAAAGTAAATGGTTAATCAGATATCCATTTCTTGGTTTTGTGTTGGCTTTTGGATCTGAGTAATCAATCCATCACTTGTATCATCTCCCTTCACTTATCTAGATTTTCTTGAAATTCATAACGCAATGAAAGCTTAGTTTGTTAGACTTTATCATCTCTACACTAAAGATTAATGCGGAAGATAAATACCTCTAGTGTGACCTGTACCAGCCATTATCCGTCCAACCGAGTCCTCCTCTGATACACTCTGATATGCCCTGCTCCACAAACAAAAGAGAAGAGAGAGGGGAAGGATTTCTATGCACTGACTATATTCCCAGACAGAGAACGTGATGGAGTTCTCAAATTTCAATTAATGTGCACAGGACCCTACCAATTAGTATTTATAGACCAACCGTCTCCTTCCATCAAGGATGGACGGTGATCTGGGTGCCACATGTCTTAGGATCCTAATGCTAATCATCCAACTTAGGTGGGGCCAGGTGGCATATGGGCCACCCAACTTACATTCTCCCACTTGGCCTATATTGCGACATGGCAAGCCACTTTATGGTTATTAACATGATGTATGACCATACAGTAATTTTTGAATCCTTCTTTATGGACTTGTTTTTTATGTTCATAATAAAACTCCCAACCCATGAATCATGGAGGTACATGTCTACACATATGAACACTGTCTTCCATGTATTACAATAGATTGTTCATTTTAAGATGAACCTCAATTGTGACTACCCTACATTATAGAATCAATTCAATAATCAATTCAAGGGTCAAACTTTATTGCCTACAAAACTTTATAGGCATCTGTCATTCCAAAATTTTATGTATACAACAAAATAAATGACAGAAAAGAACTTTATTTCGAAATCATCAACTTTACATTACAATGTCATAATCATAAATAAAGCATTTTAATCACTAAATGATTTACATAGCCCCATACGTCCCACGTGTGCCACAAACACATTGGCTGGAAGGCCTTTGGTGAAGGGATCTGCTACCATATCATCAGTGCTGATACACTCTATTTGAACATGACGATCTTGAATGTCTTCTTTAACAACAAAGTACTTTATCTCAATGTACCTTCAGCGACTCACTGAGCATGTGTTGTTAGAGAAGCTTACTACTGAAGTGTTGTCACAATAGATCTTTATAGGTCATTCAATAGAACTTATGACCTTCAAATCTATGACAAACTGCCTCAACCATGATGCCTGAGAAACTGCTTCATAGCACGCCACTACTTCAGCTTCCATAGTAGAAGAGGTTGTCTTAGGTTGCTTTGCGCTGTGCCAAGACACTGCTCCTCTAGCTAACAGAAAAATAAAACCTGAAGTAGACTTCCTCGTATCTTTACGTCCAACATAATCTGAATCTGAGTAGCCAATCAGCTCCAAATCATCAACATGCCTATATGTGAGCATGTAATCCTTGGTGTCCTGTAGGTACCTCAGTACTTTCTTTGCTGCTCTCCAATGTGGTAAACCAGGGTTCACTTGGAACCTACCTAATACTCTCACTGCAAAAGAGATGTCAGGCCTAGTACAGACCTGAGCATACATCAAATTGCCTACTACTGATGCATAAGGGATATTCTGCATTGCCTGCTTTTCCAGATTTGTCTTCGGACATTGCTCCAAACTGAGTCTGTCGCCTTTAATTACTGGTGCTACACTTGATGAACATTGCTTCATCTTGAACCTTTCCAAAATTTTGTCAATGTAACCCTTTTGGGACAGTCCTAAGGTCTCTTAAGAGACCTATTCCTGTGAATTTCTATGCCTAAAACATAGGAGGCTTTACCCATATCCTTCATGTCAAAATTTTGGATCAAGAAATATTTAGTCTCATGTAGCATCCCTAGATTATTGCTAGCTATAAGGGTGTCATCCACATATAATACTAGTATGGTGAAACTAGTCCCCTTGATCTTTATGTAAATGCATTGATTAGCTCGATTCTCCACAAAACCGTAGGAAGTAATCGTGCTATCAAATTTCAAATACCACTGTCGGGAAGCTTGTTTCAATCCATATATAGATCTCTTAAGCTTACATACTAGATGATCATATCACCATTCAAAAATACTGTCTTGACATCCATCTGGTGTAGTTTAAGATCATTGTGAGCTACCAATGTCATGATGATCCTCAAAGAATCTTTTCTAAATACGGGCGAAAAGGTTTCTTTATAATAAATATTAGCCTTCTGATTATAACCTTTTGCCATGAGTCGGGCCTTGTATCTTTCGATATTGCCGTGTGGATCTCTTTTAGTTTTGAAAACCCACTTACACCCCACAGTGGAGGTGCCCTTAGGCAAATCTACAAGTTCCCATACCTGATTCTTTGACATAGATTTCATTTCATCCTTCAAGGCATCTTGTCATAAAATGGATTCTACATAACCCATAGCCTGTGAAAATGATGTCGGATCATCATTTATTCCAACGTCAATTTCACAATCTTGGAGATACACTTCATAATCTGAAGGGATTGCCTATTTTCATTCTCTTGAGGATCTCCTTAAAACTTGTGGTTCATTGTTGGTTTCTTGATTCTGAACCACAGGTTCAGTGACAACTGGTTCCTGATGTGGCATATCTTGATGTGGTACTTTATCATGAGCTTGTGGTGTCTCATAAACCATAGGTACCACTGGTAAAGGGATAAAACCCTGACCATTAGATGTAAAAGGGATTGTTGATACATCTTGTTCATTGAACTCAATGTTTCGACCATGTATACTCCCACTGTTGTCGCCATCCTCTAGAAACTTAGCAACTTTAGACTCTACAATGGTAAGACTATATGAGGGACAATAAAACTTATAACCCTTTGATCTTTCAGAATAGCCAATGAAATATCCACTGACTGTTCTAGGGTCCAACTTCTGAAGATGTGGATTGTAGACTCTTATTTTGGCTTGACAACCCCATATGGGAGTATGCTTCAAACTAGGTTTCCATCCATTCCATAACTCAAAAGGAGTTTTGGGAACCGACTTGGATGGTATCCTATTCAAGATATATATCGCTGTTTTAAGAGCTTCACTCCACAATTTAAGAGGTATATTAGAGTTACTAGTCATACTCCTGAGCATATCCACAAGTGTACGGTTCCTTCTTTCAGCAATACCATTTTGATCCGGAGATCCAGGCATGGTATATTGTGGTACAATACCTTGCTCTTGAAGATATCGTACAAATGGGTCAGGTCTTTGATCATATTATGTGGTTCTGCCATAGTATTCCCGTCCTTTATCTGATCTCACGATCTTGATCATTTTTCCAGTTTGTTTCTCTACTTTTGTCTTGAAGTTCTTAAAGGCTTCTAATGCCTCATCTTTATGAACTAAAAGATAGAGATACATGAATCTAGAATGGTCATCAATGAAGGAGATAAAGTATCTCTGACCATTCAAATAGGGAGTGAAAAATGGGTCACAGATATCTGTATGTATGATTTCTAGTATTTTAGTTGACCTTATGGCATCTTTCTTGGTTTTGTTAGTATGCTTTCCCTTAATGCAGTCCACACATAACCCTAGATCAGTGAAATCAAGAGTCTCAAGGATTCCATCATTCACTAATCTTTTAATTCTGTTACTAGATATGTGACATAATCTAAGATGCCACAACTGAGAGGATTTCTCATTCACATTCATTCTCTTTTGGCCAATATTGTTTACAGAGAGTAGACTACTTTCATATGTTGGATCTAGATTTAAGAGAAATAAACCATCTATTAAAGAAGTTGTACCAATTATTATATTGTTTTTCAAAATCTTTAAAATTGTACTAGAAAAATTAAACACATAATCCAAAGGTGTCAATCTGGAAACAGAAATCAGGTTCTTTGAAAAAGATGGAACATAAAAAGTATCTCCTAAATCCAACACAAATCCGGATTGCAGCACTAATCTGTAGACTCCAACAGCTTCCACTTGAGATTGCATCCGATTTTTTGAATGGATGTGTCTGTCATTTTCCTTTGGAAGTCTTGTCTGCAGAAAACCCTGCAAGGTATTGGCCACATGGATTGTTGATCGAGAATCAATCCACCAGTTATTTGAATGAGAATCAATAAAATTGGAATCATGACATATAAAAGAGTATAAGGAATTACCTTTCTTTTCCAACCAGTTTATGTACTTGGGGCAATCTTTCTTCATATGTCCTTTCTTCCTGCAGAAGAAGCACTTGGGAAGAGCTTTAGTACCATCATTCTTTATTGGTACATTTCCCTTATTCTTTTTCTTGAAGGACTTATTTTTCCCTTTATAACTAGAACTGATGGCTAGATGTGCACTTTACATATTGTTTGCCTTAAGTCTCCCTCTTCTTGTAAACACATGTTTAGTAACTCATTTACTGTCTACTTTGCCTTTTGTGTATTATAGGATACCTTAAAAGTATCATATTGCTTTGGGAGAGAATTAAATATAAATGTCACTAATAAATTCTCTTGTATGTCAATATCCAAAATTTTCAGCTTATAAGTGAAATCCTTCATGTACATGATATGCTTATGCACGTTTTTCTTACCATTGTACTTTATGGTGCTTAACTGCTCTAATAGAGTGCATCCTAATGTGAAGACAATGGGAAATCGATGATCCTCCTCGGGATGAATGTGGATCTGTATCGATGAAGATCAATTGTTCTGTTGGAGTCACCACCTAGATTAAGGTCTAAGACCTCGAAAAATATAGCCTCACCCTAATGTAAGACTTCTATTGACTCGTGACCTAATGTATCAGTTCTTTGGTGTGCAAGAGATCAGGTAAGTATTCATGGTACGATTATGGGAAGGTATTAGGCACCTAAACCGCCCGATCAATATCGGCCTCCTAAACTTTCCTTAAACTCTAATTTTGACTGTGCTTGGTCAACTGGATGACTAGGGTTCAATGAGGGATGTCCTAAACCAAGTTGCTAAGTTATTCTAACCTAGGGTTCAGGCAATCATGTTTTAAAGCAAATAAACAAGCAAATGTAATATACAATATTAAACAGTGAATTGGACCAAAGATGGTTCAATCTTGGACTGAATCTGAGACGTGTAAGACATCTCAAATTGCCTACGTATTCTAATCTTGGAAATCAAGTCCAAAACGTAGTTCGAAGATGGGTTTTGTGATTAATGATTATGGAAGTGATTTATTCATGTGCTTCAATTAGATTTTTTTTGTTCAAGTTGAAGTTTATGCTATATGTATGGTTGATGGGTGGCTTTGTACCGTATTTGAGATTCCCAAATTACCTATGTATTCTACGGTATGCCCTAGAAATCAGCTACGACGTAGTTCAAAAAGATTGTAAGAGTCGAATTTGGAATGTGTACCAAATTCCTACCATTTTTGTCAATAGGATTTAGGGATGAGACCTAAATTCCTATCATTTAGATTTGGGATGTGTACCAAATTCTTTCTATTTTTGTCAATAGGATCTAGGGATGAGACCTAAATTTCTACCATTTTTATTTGAGATGTGTACCCAATTCTTTCTATTTTTGTCAATAAGATTCAGGGATGAGACATAAATTCCTATCATTTTTATTTGAGATGTGTATCAAATTCCTACCATTTTTGTCAATAGGATTTAGGGATGAGACCTAAATTCCTATCATTCAGATTTGGGATGTGTACCAAATTCTTTCTATTTTTGTCAATAGGATCTAGGGATGAGACCAAAATTCCTACCATTTTTATTTGGGATGTGTACCAAATTCTTTCTATTTTTGTTAATAGGATCTAGGGATGAGACCTAAATTCCTACCATTTTTATTTCGGATGTGTACCAAATTCTTTCTATTTTCTATTTTTGTCAATAGAATCTAGGGATGAGACCTAAATTCCTACCATTTTTATTTGGGATGTTTCTATTTTTATCAATAGGATCTAGGGATAAGACCTAAATTCCTACCATTTTTATTTGGGATGTGTACCAAATTCTTTCTATTTTTGTCAATATGATTTAGGGATGAGACCTAAATTTCTACCATTTTTGGTGTTTCTATTTTTAGGGTTTTAGTGTTTCCTATCCCTTTTCATTGTGATTTTCATTTTTTAGGGTTTCATACCCAAATTATTCTCTTTATTCTAGGGTTTATCTTCTCCTAATTATTCTTTCCATTTTTAGGGTTTCAGTTTCCCTAATTATTGTTTGGGTAATTGACACATACCACCCCTGTACTTTAACCCGATTCCAGATAATTTAATAAGTTGTCACACCCCAAATTATGATCTAACCAGAATGGTGTGAGTGAACCGTCATTGAACCAACGGTTCACACCAGGATCTCGAATAGGCCGTGTCCACCCATACAAATCAATTACACATAACCACAATCAGAATATAAACATACAGCGGAAGACTTTAAATAGAATGAACTGAGTATCTATTGATAATTTAAATAAATATCCCATTATCCAAATTCAATCATATAAAATAAATATCTATTACATCTCTTAATAACAAACGAAAATAACTGAAACAAATAAATAAAATCCATCACAGGTACACGCAGAAAGGGCACTCGCATGAAGCGTCATGCTCGTCCTCTCCTGCCTGTACGTCCAACACCGCAGCACCACCATACGCCGGAGCGTTTACGTAATCGTCCACAGTATATCCTGCATCAACATCTAAAAACAATGTATATACAAAGGGTGAGCACACAACACAGCTCGGGAAGGTAATCGACAGTTTCACAAGATTATGCATGAGTAACAATCATTTTATGCTTTGGTCCGGTTTTAAGTTTGCAATGTGCTATAGAAAGGTTTGGTGGCCCCCCGCACCTCTATACACGAGTGTGTGGCGTCGCACAAGAATCACTCTACCACCAACCCACATGCACCCATCATGGAATAGAGATAGAGCTAAGGTATACTCGCACCTCCCCGATACTCTACCCATACCCGTACCTAAGCCCCCTACGGCCGGGGCCTCGCAAACCGGGCCTCGCAACTAACCAATCCTATATGTCAACAATGTATGCTCTATCCCAAAGACAGCCGTCTACGGCATAGAGATAGAGCTAGAGCGTGCTAGCCGGGTCGGAGACCACCAAAACCTCACCTCCCCTTGATACCCTATCCGCAACTAACCCACTAGGATAGAAACAATACGCAGGTAGACCCTATCCCAACACCATTCCCTACGGCATAGAGATAGAGCTAAAGCATCGTGGACAAGGCAGCGTCGACTCGGAATCCTCGATACCACCCAACGATGGTCGGGACAACATCAATATCGGAGACCAACGTACCACGATCTTCCCCTGATACCCCACCCGTACCAAGCATGTTAAGATAGAATACTACAAAAGGTGCCAGTGTGAAGAGCGATCCCAGGCCCATGCCCCACTCCACACACCAACGAAAACAATCACATGCCTAACAATCACATCCTATGAATGCATGAACAATAATAATAACCGAAAGTAAAGGATGGCATGTGAATATGCACAAACATCACATCACAGATATTCAATGATTAACAACGATTTACTGTCCATTAATTATTAGGTTTAGGTCAGATTCCCTTACCTGACGCTCGTTCGATCACTTGCTCCACGTCACAAGATCCAAACGATATGTCACAAAGTCCTACATAATATTAGGGTTCCATTAGAATGTATTATTTAGGGTTTCATATTGGTCGGAACACAACATGGTTACAAAATACCCTCACAGAGCTGACCGGTGGCATGTACCGGTCGCAGCTCTGTGGGAAAGACTAGCGACCGGTATGGTCAGCCGGTCCCCCACAAACAACCTCCCGAGAGGTAGCGGTCGCAACATACCGGTCGCACATAGTGCGACCGGTATAGTCGACCGGTATGTCTCCGGAAGACCATACATGGGTTCTTCGACTGCCGTCGATCATCCTCCATGGATTTTCAGGGTTTCTCCTATCCATCCTAAGTCTAAGCTTTGAGTTAGAGTTATCCCCAACTCATTCAAGTCTCGTTTCGATGAATATCATCTCGAAACTCGAATCTAGGGTTTGACGGCAAACTTAGGGTTTATTGGCCAATTTAGGGTTTTAGATCAATACCTACTTTGCATGGTATTGATCCACCCACACAACTATCATAGGGTAAGAAGAGGGATTCAAACACTTACCGTTGACAGGCGTAGCGTGAGCTTCGTCAAACGGTAATGGCGGCACCTCCTTCTTCTTCCTAGCTCCTTCTCTTTTCCAAGCTCTTTCTCTTCTCTAGGGTTTGTGAAAGACAATGGAAAGGATTTGAGGGGTTTAAAGGTGTATTTATAGGCTAGAAATAGGGTTTAGTAACCCTACTAGGATTAGAAAACTTCTAGGATTCGAAATCAGGAAAGTGGGACCCGCAATGACCAATTTCCAAATTCCCGCACATAGTCGCGCAGGCCATACCGGTCGACCGGTACCATCATCCGGTACCATCGACCGGTATACCTAAAATCAGGTATCATTGGTCGACTTTGGTCCGATTTCGTACTGTTTGTTATCCGCTTGCCCCGTCTCGTTCCTGATGATCGGAAGACCTGTCACGACACAAAACCAAGGTTTAGACCGGGTTTTCGAGTGCGGGTCTTACAACTCCACCACCCTTAAAAGAAATTTCGTCCCGAAATTTGCATGTAGGTACTACAACTCCCCACCCTTAAAAGAAATTTCGGCCTCGAAATTTGAACGTACCTTGATCGTCAAAAAGGTTAGGGTACTCCTTTCTCATCACGCTCTCTTCTTCCCAAGTAATTTCCTCCACATTCTGGCTTTTCCAATGCACCTTCACATAGTGGATATCCTTGGTTCGAAGTTGCTGAACTTTTCGACTTGAGAGCATTACAGGCACCACTTCGAAAGTTAAGTCTTCAGTCAATTAGGGAGGATCAGCGCTCAAGATATGAGATGGATCTCGACATACTTCTTCGCAATGATACATGGAATACATTATGGACGCTAGACATAGATGGTGGTAGAGCCAGTTGATATGCTACATTACCACGTCGATTTAATATCTCATATGGTCCCACATACCCGGGGCATAGCTTCCCCTTCTTACCAAACCGTTTCAAACCTCGCACCGGTGACACCTTCAAGAACACTTTGTCACCCACTGCAAACTCCGGATCTCGACGTCGATTATCCGCATAGTGCTTCCGTCGAACTTGAGCTGTCTTTACTCTCTCTTTGATCTCGATCAATCACTCGGCAAGTTTCTTCAACAAACTCCGGTCCTACAATTCTTCTTTCCCCCACTTCATTCCATAACAGAGGTGTACGACATTTTCTCCCATAGAGAGCTTCATATGGGGCCATCTGAATTGTAGCCTGATAACTATTGTTGTAAGCAAACTCGATAAGTGATAGCTTCTCATCCCAAGCTCCTTTGAAATCTAATGCACAAGCTCAAGCATATCTTCCAAAATTTGAATGGTTCGCTTCGACTGTCCGTCCGTCCGAGGATGGAAAGCCGTCTCGAACTTCAACTTTGTTCCCATAGCTTTCGTAATCCTTCCCGAAATTTCGATGTAAAACGAGGATCTCTCGTCGATACTATACTCTCTCGGAACGCCATGAAGTCCGACTATGTTATCAACATATAACTTGGCCAGCTTCTCCATGGTATACCGAGGTCCGACCGCAATAAATCGGGCTGTCTTGGTGAGCCGATCTACTATAACCCAAACCGCATCCACCGACCTTGGTGTCAAAGGTAGGCCGGTGACAAAATCCATGGTGATACAATCCCACTTCCATGCAGGTTCCGTAACGGCCGTAGTAAACCTGCGGGTCTTTGTCTCTCCGCTTTAACTTGTTGACAATTCGGACATTGAAACACGAAACGAGCTATATCGCCTTTCATACCCCTCCACCAATAGAGTCTTCTTAGATCATGGTACATCTTGGTACTTCCCTGGATGTACCGAATATGGAGTGTAATGAGCTTCAGTCATAACTCGGCCTCCGATATCGCAGCCTTCGCTCTCGGGTATACATAACCGTCCACGATACTTGAGTACTTTGTCCGATTCCAAGGTAAAGTCGGGATTACACGTACCCTTCTCTAAGTCTTCCCGCACCGTCCCGAGATATGGATCCCGTAGGATTGCTACCTTGACTTCATCAATTAGGCTCGGTGAGATCTTCAATGCGGCGAACATCATAGTGAACTTATGAATCAAGCCTTGCTCAACTGGATCTTCTGCAGTTTCGATAATATGGTCTTCATCAATTTCCATCGAACTCGAGGCTGCAGCACATAATGCCGCATTTGTACTCGGTCCTGCCTCAGGTTTCGATGCCCACTTTCTACTTAAGGCATCAGCCACCACATTTGCCTTACCTGGATGGTACTGGATGTCGCAATCATAATCTTTTAACAATTCCAGCCACCTCCTCTGCCTCATATTCGCATCCTTCCGAGTGAAGAGATATGTTAAGCTCTTGTGATCCGACTTGATCTGAAACTTCTCACCGTACAAATAGTGTCTCCAAGTCTTGATTGCATGAATAACCGCTGCTAGCTCCAAGTCATGCGTAGGATAGTTCTTCTCGTGCTCTTTTAACTGTCTTGATGCGTAAGCGATTACCTGTTCTCCTTGCATCAGAACACACCCAATACCCAACCCTGAAGCATCCGTATATAGAGTAAACGGTACGCTTGGTTCGGGGATGGTTAGGATAGGTGCAGAGACAAGTCTTGACTTCAAAGTCTGGAAGCACTTCTCACACTCATCTGTCCATATAAATTTTTCTCCCTTCTTGGTCAGTCTGGTGAGTGGAACCGCGATCCTGGAGTAATCTTCCACGAATCTTCTATAATAACCAGCCAACCCAAGGAAACTACGAATCTCTGCCACAGATTTTGGTGCTTCCCATCCTACGATAGCAGCTATCTTGCTTGGATCAACCTTGATACCGTCTCCAGATACAACATGGCCCAAGAAAGCCCCTTCCTTCAGCCAAAACTCGCACTTCTTGAATTTCGCATAAAGCCTCACATCCCTCAGCCGTTGTAGGGCTGCTCTCAAATGCGCTGATACCAAGTTGTCACACCCCAAATTCTGATCTAACCAGAATGGTGTGAGTGAACCGTCATTGAACCAACGGTTCACACCAGGATCTCGAATAGGCCGTGTCCACCCATACAAACCAATTACACATAACCACAATCAGAATATAAACATACAAATGGAAGACTTTAAATAGAATGAACTGAGTATCTATTGATAATTTAAATAAATATCCCATTATCCAAATTCAATCATATAAAATAAATATCTATTACATCTCTTAATCACAAACGAAAATAACTGAAACAAATAAATAAAATCCATCACGGTACACGCAGGAAAGGGCACTCGCATGAAGCGTCATGCTCGTCCTCTCTCCGCCCGTACGTCCAACACCGCAAAGACCACCATACGCCGGAGCGTTTCGTAATCGTCCACGTATATCCCGCATCAACATCTAAAAACAATGTATATACAAAGGGTGAGCACACAACACGCCCCAGAAGGCAATCGACATTTTCACAAGATTATGCATGAGTAACAATCATTTTATGCCGTGGTCCGGTTTTAAGTTTGCAATGTGCTATAGAAAGGTTTGGTGGCCCCCCGCACCTCTATACACGAGTGTGTGGCGTCGCACAAGAATCACTCTACCACCAACCCACATGCACCCATCATGGAATAGAGATAGAGCTAAGGTATACCCGCACCTCCCCCGATACTCTACCCATACCAGGACCTAAGCCCCCATCGGCCGGGGCTCGCAAACCGGGCTCGCAACTAACCAATCCTATATGTCAACAATGTATGCGCTATCCCAAGACAGCCGTCTACGGCATAGAGATAGAGCTAGAGCGTGCGGGCCGGGCCTGAGACCACCAAAACCTCACCTCCCCCGATACCCTATCCGCAACTAACCCACTAGGATAGAAACAATACGCAGGTAGACCCTATCCCAACACCACTCCCTACGGCATAGAGATAGAGCTAAAGCATTGTGGACAAGGCAGCGTCGACTCGGAATCCTCGGGTACCACCCAACGATGGTCGGGACAACATCAATATCGGAGACCAACGTACCACGATCTTCCCCCGATACCCTACCCGTACTAAGCATGTTAAGATAGAATACTACAAAAGGTGCCGCGGGAAGAGCGATCACGGGCCCATGCCCCACTCCACACACCAACGAAAACAATCACATGCCTAACAATCACATCCTATGAATGCATGAACAATAATAATAACCGAAAGTAAAGGATGGCATGTGAATATGCACAAACATCACATCACGGATATTCAATGATTAACAACGATTTATCGTCCATTAATTATTAGGTTTAGGTCAGATTCCCTTACCTGACGCTCGTTCGATCACTTGCTCCACGTCACAAGATCCAAACGATATGTCACAAAGTCCTACATAATATTAGGGTTCCATTAGAATGTATTATTTAGGGTTTCATGTTGGTCGGAACCCAACATGGTTACAAAATACCCTCACAGAGCTGACCGGTGGCATGTACCGGTCGCAGCTCTGTGGGAAAGACTAGCGACCGGTATGGTCAGCCGGTCCCCCACAAACAACCTCCCGAGAGGTAGCGGTTGCAACATACCGGTCGCACTGTGTGCAACCGGTATAGTCGACCGGTATGTCTCCGGGAAGACCATACATGGGTTCTTCGACCGCCGTCGATCATCCTCCATGGATTTTCAGGGTTTCTCCTATCCATCCTAAGTCTAGGCTTTGAGTTAGAGTTATCCCCAACTCATTCAAGTCTCGTTTCGATGAATATCATCTCGAAACTCGAATCTAGGGTTTGACGGCAAACTTAGAGTTTATTGGCCAATTTAGGGTTTTAGATCAATACCTACTTTGCATGGTATTGATCCACCCACACAACTATCATAGGGTAAGAAGAGGGATTCAAACACTTACCGTTGACAAGCGTAGCGTGAGCTTCGTCAAACGGTAATGGCGGCACCTCCTTCTTCTTCCTAGCTCCTTCTCCTTTCCAAGCTCTTTCTCTTCTCTAGGGTTTGTGAAAGACAATGGAAAGGATTTGAGGGGTTTAAAGGTGTATTTATAGGCTAGAAATAGGGTTTAGTAACCCTACTAGGATTAGAAAACTTCTAGGATTCGAAATCAGGAAAGTGGGACCCGCAATGACCAATTTCCAAATTCCCGCACATAGCTGTGCAGGCCATACCGGTCGACCGGTACCATCATCCGGTACCATCGACCGGTATACCTAAAATCAGGTATCATTGGTCGACTTTGGTCCGATTTCGTACCTGTTTGTTATCCGCTTGCCCCGTCTGGCTCGGTGATGATCGGAAGACCTGTCACGACACAAAACCAAGGTTTAGACCGGGTTTTCAGAGTGCGGGTCTTACAATTTTTATTTGGGATGTTTCTATTTTTATCAATAGGATCTAGGGATAAGACCTAAATTCCTACCATTTTTATTTGGGATGTGTACCAAATTCTTTCTATTTTTGTCAATATGATTTAGGGATAAGACCTAAATTTCTACCATTTTTGGTGTTTCTATTTTTAGGGTTTTAGTGTTTCCTATCCCTTTTCATTGTGATTTTCATTTTTTAGGGTTTCATACCCAAATTATTCTCTTTATTCTAGGGTTTATCTTCTCCTAATTATTCTTTCCATTTTTAGGGTTTCAGTTTCCCTAATTATTGTTTGGGTAATTGACACATACCACCCCTGTACTTTAACCCGATTCCAGATAATTTAATAAGTTGATAAATCGGACGAGTTACCCCCCGGTTCAACCATTCTTAAACAAAGAGAGTAAATATACAATTTTACCCCTTGGTCCAATCATTCTTGATTATTTCCTCTTTCCTTTCTTTTGTTCTTCTTCCTCTCCTGCCATTAGAGCCTCTTTTGAAAAGAACCTGAATATAAAGTATCCCCTCCCCATCACCGTCATTTCAAATTTAGAGGAAGGACCCCATAGTTCAGACAGGATCCGATGTAGGTCCTTGAGCAGAACACCTCTGGTGAAGACTCTTCCAATGAGTCCTAATTGGTACATCGCGAACTGCCGGTCCACTACATCTTGTGGTAGAACCACTCTTGTCATTCCCCCTGACACTACAGGATCTGGTAAAGCATTCATATCAGGCAATCTTCTCATGACCTGAGCATAAGAACGAGCTCCTACCGCCGGTTGCTTCACTGGAATTTGATTTTCACTCCACGATCAACTGCAGACATGGCCGGATTCTTCCCCTTCTCTCTAGCCGTCCACTGAGTACGCTTTCTGCGATGAAGTCGCGACTGGTCGACCCTATCTTCCAAGATCTCAACATCATCAATTTTGGAAACAAGGTCGTCTAAATTAGGAAATCCAAGAAACTTTCCCAGATCGACCCTTTCCATAGGTGGACTTATATTCCGACGAACTCCAACATCAGCTGCGGCACAACGACTAATTTCCACTGGCTGTGATCCATCACCCACCATCTGCAAGACGTCTGTGACATTATCCGAACCATTATTCAGTGCTTCTAGTGGGAAAACTCCGCCCTGAACCGTCTGATTCACCGCCAGATTTTGGTTCAATGGTCCCGTCGGCCTTGTCATCACGGATCGCCATGGACCATCCACATGATTCCCCGCAGAAGAACCTACCACGATCGACCCAAGGTTAACAGATGCCATCCCCTGCAAAGGGTATTTTGGTCATATTCAAGAGAATAAATAGGTTAAACTGTAAGGCTCGATTGGTTCGTCAATATGGTGTAAATTAAAGGGTGGTATTCGTCTGGTTCAGCAACTTATTAAATTATCTGGAATCGGGTTAAAGTACAGGGGTGGTATGTGTCAATTACCCTTATTGTTTTCTTTCTATTTTTAAGGTTTCATACCCTAATTGCTGTATTCTTTTCATTTTTAAGGTTTTCTACCCTAATTGCTATTTTCTTTCCATTTTTAGGGTTTTCTACCCTAATTGCTATTTTCTTTCCATTTTTAAGGTTTTCTACCCTAATTACTATTCTCTCCATTTTTAGGGTTTTCTATCCTAATTGCTATTTTCTTTCCATTTTTAGGGTTTTCTATCCTAATTGCTATTTTTTCAACTTATCTCTTTCCAAGACAAATATGGCAAATGAAAACATTCCAACTATAGCAGTTGTAGTAATCCAAACATAGCAGTATGCATCCAAACATGGCAATGAGCATCTAAACATGACAATGAGCATCTAAACATGACAATGAGCATCTAAACATGGTAGTGAGCATCTAAATATGGCAATGAGCATCCAAACACTCATGATGAAAAATTCAATGGTATAAATCACTATTGATGGTAATCTAACCGTTCAGATTGCTTTAAGACACTCATGATCAAGATCTAATGGTTTATATTTCCTTAAAACACTCATGATCAAGATCTAATGGTTCAGATTGCTTAAAATCACATCTTTATGTCATCCAATGCTTCAGAATTAGAACCAACATCCAATGGTCCATATTTGATCATCATATGATCCAAATAAAATATTATCATCTAAATGATCAGATTTATCAATCATTAAAATTCTATGATCAATAGCCATATTTCATTTACATAAAAATTCCACCATGGTCGGATCAATTTTATCACCTTAAATTCAAAACACATGGTTGGGGTTTATTGCATGGGAATGACCAACAGGTGTTTGGAGGGAATTTAATCAAGAGGTACCAAAAAAGAATGCTACGGCAAGGTGTAGCAGTTTCAGGTATTAGATCTAGGATGGCTGCATCTTGGATTAGATTGGTGTGAGGTGGCGATTTAGAGTTGGTTAATGGAGTGAATGGAGAGTGAGATTGGGTTGTGTTGTGCAAGTGTAGAGGAAATACGTGGACTACATGGAATTCAACGGGTGATGTTCTCGATGGTGTTACAGGCGGAGGTATAGAAGTGGCGGCTGGACAAGGATCAATGGAAGCTTAGCTGGGCAGACAAGGGTTAACCAGGTGTATGGGTTTAGAGATGATGGTATTCGATGAGTTGGTAATGGTGTGCGGACAGAAGACTCAATCATGATAAACGAGAATAAAAATAAATCAGGGAGAGAAGAGCTTACCTGAATCTTCTTCTCCCTCGCTCTCTTCTGCTCTTTCTCGATCCCTCGGGCCGTCCCTCTTCTTCTTCTCCTCTTCTTCTCGATCTACCACCTATCCCTCTTCTTAATCTTCTCAGTCTGATTTTTTTTCTTTTTTTCTCCCATTCTCCTCTCGGTTCTCCCCCTCTTCTCGGTTCTCCCCTTCTTCTCGGTTCTTCTCCTCCTCTCCACCGCTCTCTCCTTTTTTTCTGTTTTTTTTCTTTTTATATCTTCTCCACCGCTCTCTCTTCTCGATCTTCTCCTCTTCTCCTATCTCCTCGATCTTCTCCTCTTCTCAATCTTCCTCTTTTCTATTTTTTTTATCCTTTTTTATATACTCCCTCCACCGCTTTCTCTCTCTTTCTCCTCTTCTCCCGATCTTCTCCTTTTCTGTTTTTTTTCCTTTTTTATTTTTCTCTCTCCACCGATCTCTCTCTCTCTCTCTCCTCTTCTCTCGATCTTCTCTTTTTTCTGTTTTTTTTTCCTTTTTTATTCTCCCTCTTCTTTCCTTCTTCAATTTCTTCTTTCCTTCTTCAATTTCTTTGATTTTTTTCCTTCTTCGACAATCTCACCAAGTCCCTTTTATTCGGATCCTACTTGCCTTTTTTTTATATATAAAATATATATATATAAATATATAATATATTAATATATTAATATATACAATATAATATACATATAGGACATATGCATATATTATATGATATATTATAATATATTATACATTATATAATAATATTTAAAAGAAATACATGCATATGCACCGACATGAATTGGTTCTGATTGACAAGGATTGATTGGATTGGGCCAAGACTGACTTGGGTTGAGCTGAGTTGACTGGATTGACTAGAATTAAGTGGGTTTCTCTCTATCATTTCATGGGTCATTTCTACTGTCATTCTACATGAAATTTTTCAATAACCTATATTTTTAATATTCTGGGTTCACTTTGTAGAACATTAAAAAAATGAGGAATATTGGAACTAGAATCACCTCATTTGGAAATAAAATGGCCAACTTATGAATTTCTGAAGTTTAAGCAGACCAATTATCGATAATTTGGCTAACCATTCTGCATAAGATCCTTTGGAGACTTCTACCGAAAATCCTTTACGTCCACTTTGTAGAGTACTAAAAATGGAACATAATGAAACTGAAATTATCTGATTTCGATATGGGGTGATGAAAATATGAATTTTCGAAGATTAAGTGACCATTTCCATATGTAATTTTGCATGGGACCCTCCGGAGACTTCTACTCGAGATTTTCCACGTCCACTTTGTAGGACATCACAAATGAAGAATAATGGTTTTGGAATCATCTGAATCCGACATAGAATGGAAAAGATATGAAGCTTTGAAGTTATAATGATAATTTTGCATGAAAGCTTGCATGGGGCCCATTGGTGACTTCTACCCAGGATTTTTCACGTCTACTTTGAAGGGGACTAAAAATAAGGAATAATGATACTTAAACCATATGATTCGGATGTCGGATGATT
The DNA here is from genome assembly GCA_028583415.1 of Protea cynaroides. Lineage (NCBI taxonomy): Eukaryota > Viridiplantae > Streptophyta > Magnoliopsida > Proteales > Proteaceae > Protea > Protea cynaroides. The sequence continues at coordinate 49,039,426 of CM053272.1, forward strand.
AAGATATGATGATTTGAAATTCAAACAATTCAACTTACGATAATTTACATGAAAGCCTCTGGGATTATTTATGATAATTTCAGAAACCTCCCTTGTACGTATCATCCGACTAAAATGATCATATTTTCTTCATTTGATATCAGAATTGAGCAATTCTAGTCTCATTTCGAAGATAATTCCATGACATATGCAATCATGCAGATTATAGCCTATGACCTTGTTGTGGGACCCACTGAAAACTACCTCGAGGTCGTAGTCAAAAACCCAAATTTTCACTCATCCTTCTTCCTCTGTTGTCCACACACTAGTAAGACTTTGTTCAGTTGAAAATGGCAAAATTGGGGTGCTTACACCTAATGCCTTGTCAGCACTTTCAAACTGAGCGTCAATTGCCTTCATGTATTCTTGAACAGTTTTACATTCAAGAATTGAACCTCTGATGCTCTTATCAATATTATTCATGACAATCATTAAGCTTAATCTGTTAGACCATTCCCACTTTTCATGGTGAGCAATTTGGGTTGGCCTACTAAAGTCCGTAAGAGCATCAGGCTAATCCTCACGAAGCGCCAAATCCAAATCCATGCACCCTAGAGTTATATACACCTTTTCTTTCCAATCTGGATAGTTTTCTCTAGTAAGCATTGGGAGAGTGTTCTGGTTATAAACTGCAACAAATAATAAGGAAATTTAGATTTATTGGCGTACAACTTTATACTGATATCAACCCACGTCAATAATCAGTCACACACTAAAATTTATTATAATCTGCCTGTGGGCTAAACTTGTAAGCAATTTTAGTATATGAAAATTTTACACTAAGTTGATTGACATCAAACTTAAGTAACAGACGGATGTATCCTACAAAATTACCTGTGGGCTAAGATTATAGTCTACATCTGTTTAAGCCTGTATTAATAAGACTAGAATGCTACACTATAATTCAGAAGGTTGTTCTACACCTGTAGGCAGAAGAAGGCTCACACTGTCTTACAGTTTCACATTCTACCTTATTCCATCTTCTCACATAAGAAAAGTACATTTCTCTGTGGGGATAATATCCAGTTCCAATGCAAAAGATGTAATTTTCTCATGCCTACCACTAGAAGGGTATTTCATTCTTTTATGACATACTTAAATAGGCACTTATATGTATTAAAAAAATAAAACTAATTATTTCTTTGATTTCAACACAAAACTTTATTATAAGGGCATATTAGTCATTTATGGCATCCTTTAAACAAACATTCATAAGTGTTAATATAAACCTAACAATCTTAACGAGTTCGTAATGGCTTACTCTTTACTTTATTTAACACTGATTTTAATGACGTTTGTTTTTGTCATTAATTAAAACGACAATATAATGATACTGTTATACATATACAGTGGCGTTCTATCTGTAAATGTCACTAAACAGTGCTTTATACATTCTGCTAACGTAGATACCGTATCGTATTTCTGTAAATGTCACCAAAAGAAAACTATACTTTTGACGACGTTTATAAAACACTGTCACAAAATGCAGTCACTGTCTTTACCTTTTAGCGACGTTAGAACTAACTGTCATAGAAAAGTGCAGTCACTGTTTCAGTGACATTTGGTTCATAACTATATATGGTGATATGTAATGAAAAGCATTCAAAATTATTAAAATGTCACCAAGCATATATAACAGAATCACCCAGTTTAATAGGTTCTTAGTCAGACCAAAACAAAACGAACTTAAACGGTTCGTACCGGCCAGCTATCCCGGGCCATCCAAACGGGTCGATATTAGGGCATAAAATCGGGTCTTCGGGTTTACCCATACAGGTATTTGGTTCGGCTCTTGGTTTAACCCATACTGGGATTCGGTTTGGGTTGGTTCGGTTCAACCCGTAACCGGGTTGGCTCTATCCGATTCATTTGCTTAAATCGAGTTAAACCGAGACCACTTAAAAACCCTAATTTCTTTTATATTTACGCAAAGATTCCTTCCAATTTACCAATAATACCATCGTTATATTTTCTCATCCTTTTCTTCGTTCTTAGATCACCGAACGACTATGGCGGTGCTAGGGGCTATCCAGTATTCCCCAGAAAATTTGACAAAACGTCGGTCACCGCCACAACTACCTGAAATGGCCAGAGAGATGAAGAGAAAAGGGAAATAAATAAGGAAATCCGACGGTAGTCCTCTGCAGTTGGCTTCGGCAGCCTGCTGGCTGCGCATGGCCTCGGCTGGCTGACCTACTGCGCCTAGCGCGGCCGGTAGCACTGCTCCGGATGGCACCTTAGGTCTCCATGCTTGCTGCAGGCACTCGGCAGCCCTATTTGGTTTTCGTATGCTTGCGGTTCCCAGTAGATTCGTCCAAAACCCAAAGAATAAAAAATAAAATTATTTTATTTTATTCATTAGATCCGATTCTATATATATCAGATCGGTGGATGGGTGGCTGAAACCCTGCTCTGATACCATAATGTAAGAAAACTACAATCCATATGTATATCTATGCAGAATAAGATTCGACATACCCATAGTGTAGGGATCTGTTCTAGCCGATGTTCGTCCAACCAAGTCCTCCTCTGATACACTCTGATATGCCCTGCTCCACAAACAAAAGAGAAGAGAGAGGGGAAGGATTTCTATGCACTGACTATATTCCCAGACAGAGAACGTGATGGAGTTCTCAAATTTCAATTAATGTGCACAGGACCCTACCAATTAGTATTTATAGACCAACCGTCTCCTTCCATCAAGGATGGACGGTGATCTGGGTGCCACATGTCTTAGGATCCTAATGCTAATCATCCAACTTAGGTGGGGCCAGGTGGCATATGGGCCACCCAACTTACATTCTCCCACTTGGCCTATATTGCGACATGGCAAGCCACTTTATGGTTATTAACATGATGTATGACCATACAGTAATTTTTGAATCCTTCTTTATGGACTTGTTTTTTATGTTCATAATAAAACTCCCAACCCATGAATCATGGAGGTACATGTCTACACATATGAACACTGTCTTCCATGTATTACAATAGATTGTTCATTTTAAGATGAACCTCAATTGTGACTACCCTACATTATAGAATCAATTCAATAATCGATTCAAGGGTCAAACTTTATTGCCTACAAAACTTTATAGGCATCTGTCATTCCAAAATTTTATGTATACAACAAAATAAATGACAGAAAAGAACTTTATTTCGAAATCATCAACTTTACATTGCATAGTTCTGATATTAATTTGAGTGTTAAAACTAGGGGTGTCAATGGGTCGGTCTCAGTCGGTCTTGATTAGGCCTATTCGGTCCCCACCAATTTATGACCTGGCACCGTGATCGAAATGTTTAACTAATCAGTCTTGATTTGCAAGACATTGACTCGTTTATATTCGGTCGGGTCTGTCTGGGTCTTTAATCGGTCTTATTTTAATCAGTTTAATCGGTCTATTAAAGTCCATAATCGGTTATCTTATTCGGTCAATTGTTCGGTTATGTTATTCGGTTTTATGCTCAGTTATAATCGGTTTATTTTGTTGTAGATCCAGCCCATCGATCACAACCTAAATTTCAAATTTCATGGTCACCAACAAAATGGTGCATTGATCACCAATTTATCATGAACAAGATGGGTTTGCACAGGGCCTAACCCTGTCTGAACCCTGATAGGGCCGAATCAGGGTACAGGGTATTTATAACCTCGATAGTGTAGGGTAAGGTAGGGTTAGGGTCGAGGCCTCGGGTTGAGCTCAGCCCGGTTCTACTTGTTTATATATATATATATATATATATATATATATATATATATATATATATATATATATATATATATATATATATATATTCTAAAAAGTAAAACCCTAAATCCCTAATCTCCCTCTCCCAAAATCATAACTCCCTTTTGCAACCGCACAGCGAGTCCAGTGACAGAGAGACCATGCCAACCAGCCTTACTCCTCCTTGCCTGCCTCCTCTCCCGAGAGGCTACGCCGGCGAGCTACTCCCTCTTCTCTGCCTTTCCTCCACGGCTCCAAGCCTCCACCTTGCCATCTGGAGAAGGAGAAGAAGAAGAAGAAGAAGAAGCATTGAGCAGTCACTAGTCAATTACTCTTCTCCTTATGTTCTTATTCCTTCTTGCAATTGCCTAAGGCCTATGCAGTTCCTTTTTTTTCTTCCTCCCATTTTTCCTTTGATCTGCTAGTTTTAAATAGACTTAGAACCTAAAAGTTACTCTAAAACTATTTGAAAACTCAACTGCAACCTGGGTTTTCCCTTGTCTCTATTTGAATATCATAACCATTTGGAGATTATTGAAATCTTTTTTTTCCCGTAGGTGTCTTGAGTCTCTCACCTTTGATTTTGTCAAATGTCTTGTGAATTTTGAAGTGTTGGAGTCACTGGTAGTTACGTCTCCTTTTTTGAGGAGTTATTAGGTAGGCTTCCCCCAATCATTGCTCTCACGATGCAAGTTGATCTTAAAAGTAGAAAAACCCAGATTTGAGCCAGTCTAGAAACTCTGTGAAAATACACTCAATGCAATTACTTTTCCTGTAAAATTCAGCCAGTATTTTTTATCTGCAACTGCAATGACTAGGATCTTTTTGAATAATTACAAAAAGATGTGGGGTTTTCTTTTTCAATTTCTTTAATCCCATATCATGATATCTATTTACATTGTACAACCATATTTGATGTTCAAGATTTCTGTTTCATTGTGGGGTTCCCTTTTTCAATTTCTTTCATTGTTAGATTTAATCAACTAGAATGGTCAACGAATTAAAACCAAGGCAGTGGGCACAATGTTATGCACTTTTGGGAATTTTTGATATGTCAACTAAATGTCAGGATTATCCTCTTTCTTGCAGAACTAGAAAATAGAACTAGTTGCTACCAGTTGTGCAATTTTCCCTTTGTTGAGTAATTGATTGTGTGTTCAAATTAGATGAATTGAATTGCATGCTGATCTTACACTTACAGGCAAATAATGTGGTTTTTCATTCTCATATTATTATGTTCAACAGGAAATTATGCATTAGTAATATTAATATATGTTAAAATATTTAGTTTAGGGTAAATCAGGGTCAGGGTTAACTCGATCCGGCCCGGCCTAGTCAGGGTTAATCAGGGTAGAGTAGGGTTTGGTTGAACCCTGCCAGGGTAGGGTTAGGGTTGAGGTTATGTTTGACCCTAACAGGGTAGGGTAGGGTTTGGGTTAACAGGAATGGGCCTTGGGTAGGGTTGGGGTTTGCAAATACCTGGTCTAACCTGTCCCTGTCGCACCCCTATTGGAGATGAGGGAGGTGATCTAGCGGTGTTCTTTGGAGTGTCTCCGACTAGGGCCGCCCTGTATCAAACCCACGATTGGGAGTCACGTAGCTTCAATGGGATCTGCTGAGTAGTATTGGGTGACTGCCGATCAACTCCTTGTGTATGGGAGGTGGGATGAACTCTGGAGTGTAGTTGACCTCTTCCATAGTGCATAACAAATATTACTAGACCACTAATTTGAATGTTATCTCATGCATATTTGCTTGCTTTCTTGTATTGTTCCTCATTGAGTTCAAGTTGGAGAGCTCACCTCACGATCATATTTTCTATTTAGATGATGTTGCAGGTGTTACCATAAATGACTTTGTCGATGCACCGGTGGTTTCCAACTTCGCCCGACTGGAAACACAGGTGGCCAATGAAGAGGATCATGGCTGTTTCTGCCAATGCGACGACTGTGTCTTCAATTCAACGGAGTGTTGTCATCGCTCCAGATATGCTAGTTTATTTTAGCTTTAGTTCTATTTCAGTTTGGTTCTAGTATATTTATTCTGGATATGTTTGACAAGGTCCTAGTTTGTCTATGTTTTGGAACATGGTAAAGAACTCAGATATTAATATTTACTTTGTCATTAGACTTTCTCAGTTTTACTTTAATATAAGGATTTATTTAACTATGCACTCTGATTTTGTGGTTGGTTTGATAAGCATGGTTTTTTGTGTGATTCTGGAGATGGTTTAAGATGACTCGTTAATGGTTCAACCACACCTCTGGTTCACCTAAAAACTAGGGTGTGACAAAGACTCCATCTCCAGTCTCGTTGTTGAAATATCAATTGTCTTGAAAGGGAAAAAAAATCCCCACAACGTCTGGGTGAAGACTATGAGAATGCCTTTTTACATTTTCTCTCTCTTTCTCTCTCTCTCTCTCTCTCTCTCTCTCTCTCTCTCTCTCTCTCTCTCTCTCTGTCACACCCCAATTCCGCACACTTCAGAATGGTGTGATGAACCGCTAAATAACCAACGGTTCAACCAGGATCTCTAATAGGCTATCCCCACGTTATCCAAACTTTACACGCATTCCCAATCATAATCAGAGTAAATACACATTAGCGGAAATCTTATAAATAAATGAACTGAGAACTAAAATGATATTAATAATTTAATAGAAAATTATTCTATAT
>CM053272.1:49046368-49087505 GCA_028583415.1 Protea cynaroides
GACCACATCGGGCGATGCGGCAGCATCCTCTGATGTAACAGCATATACCCGTCCTTGATGTAGTTGTTTCTTGGGTTTTGGGCATTCTCTTGCCATATGCCCTGGTTGGTTGTAGTTATAGCACTTTGGGGCTTCAAAATTTGACTTTGGTCTGGTTGAGCTGCTGCGGTAGACTTTGGTACAATTGCAAAATTTTCTGAGGACGAAAAGGTTTATACGTCCTGTTATTGCCTCCGTTATACGAATTCCCCGCTGGTCTCTTGATTCCTTTGTTTTGAGCGAAATAACTCTCTTTCTGGCTCGATTCAATCACTCGAGCGATCTGGACAGCTTCATTATATATGGTCTTCTCTAATCCCAAAACATGTTCTCTTATACTTCCTCTTAATCCCGCGACGAATCTACGGGTTTTTGTATCTTCTTCTTGCATGCTAGCCGGTGTAAAGAAAAATAGTTCTTCGTAGCGCTGTTGATATGCGTCTACGGTCATCTGTCCCTGGTACAAACTCAGGAACTCTTTTTCCATTGAATCTCTAAAGCTTCTTGGGAAATACTTCTCGAAGAATGCTTCCTTATATATAGCCCATGTCATTAGGGCGTGCTTGGTCAATAAGTATGTCTTTGTAGATTTCCGCCAATGGTGTGCGTCGCCTTTGATCATAAAGGTGGCGCATAGTACTTTCTCTTCCTCGGTGATAGTCATCATAAGGAAGTTCCTTTCCATCTCGTCTATCCACTGTGCTGGCCATAGTGGATCAGACGGTTTACCGTTGAATTCTCTAGGTTTCATTTTCAAAATCTCTCCACTAGCCGGGAGTGATCCAGTTGATTTTGGTATGCCCCAAACATAGGGGGTGGATACTGATAGTTCCCTTGGGCTGCTTCGGGGACTTGCACTGGAATTGGTGCAGTCGATTGTTGAGGTGTCTGTTGAGCTGGGTGGTTACCCACTGGTGCTGCACTAGCTTGCCTAGTGTGCATGGCTACAGCCTGAGTGGCTTGAAACATAACTCCCATTGCAACCTGCATTTGAGCTTGTGCGTGTTGCATCTGCTGTAGCTGTTGGGCCAGATTCATAACCACATTTGCTAGCTCCGGTGGTGGAGGTGGCAAATTTGTAGGGCCTGCTGGTTCTGGATTACCCTGTGCATAATTGTTCTCTTGACTAGTCTCATCAGCCGGTGGTGGTGGTGGGACTATGCGCCGGGAGAGCCACAGTTTGTTGAGATGGAGATGAGAGCTGAGATCGACAACCAGTTGCTTCGTCCCGATAGATGGCAAATGAGAGCTTGTTACTTGCGTCCAGCTCCACGGGTCTTCTGCAAGATTATCCAGCATAATCTGATCCCGCAGAGTGGGCATTATGAGAGGGTTTCTCAGCTGACTCAGTTCTTGATCTACTGCATCTGCACTCGCCAGCCGGTCTGCCTTCCTTACATCATCATGCGGACGATGATTAGTGCCACATTGTCCGGTCATAGGGGTAATCTACCCTATGGACGCATGATTACAGTGCTACTGACCCGTCTGGGGGTGGATCTGGTAGATGAGAAGATCCAGGAGAAGACCTTCTCGTCGCCTATAGATTGGGAGGCTATCTGCAAGATGGGGCTGCGAGATGCGGAGGTTAGTGATGTGGAGAGGAACGCGATGGTGTGCCCTCACACTTGGGTTGAGATGGCTGATGCTGAGGCTGCTGCTAGGGCTCGTGGGGATCCGATCGACGCTGATCACTTATATATGGATGTCGATGCGATACCACCGCCATCACCCACGCATGCGGATAGGGCTGGTACTTCTGTTGCGGCGGCTTCGGTACCCGAGACCAGTCCTTCTCATGACGCTGGTCCTTCACGCCCACCTTCCGATATGATGGAGATGCTGCAGGAGATCGGGGATGCTCAGCACGATCTGATCGCCGAGGATGGATGAGCTGTTGGCTGCTCGGCACGCATCGAGCGCAGATGGGAGAGCTCCTAGAGGTGCAGCGTGCGACTGATCAGAGGATAGCCGGTCTCACAGCTAGTCTCCAGACGACCCAGACCCAGGTGGCCTGGTTGACTAGGGTCTATGCTGAGGACTACGACAGAGATCGTAAGGCACCGCCTCCTCCTTCGCCTCCAGCTTCTTGATTTGTACTTTACTTTTCTTGTACTATAGAGTAACTGTCCGGGTTGTGGATTGTACTCTGCTTTAGTGATGTATATACGTTTTGTTTCTCTCACTCTTTGTATGTAACTAGTTTCGCCTTTAATAGATGCATTATTCTCTTTTTAATTCGGTTTCAATCATCACTTGTGCTTACAGTGTGTTTGTATTAAAGCTTTTAATTTATCCTATCTCAGTTCACAATGGTCTGGAATGTGTGTCAGTTCGGCGGGCAAGGCCTGAGATGCCTCGATACCAAGTTGTCACACCCCAATTCCGCACACTTCAGAATGGTGTGATGAACCGCTAAATAACCAACGGTTCAACCAGGATCTCTAATAGGCTATCCCCGCGTTATCCAAACTTTACACGCATTCCCAATCATAATCAGAGTAAATACACATTAGCGAAAATCTTATAAATAAATGAACTGAGAACTAAAATGATATTAATAATTTAATAGAAAATTATTCTGTATCAACCGAGACATAATAATTAAGTATCAAATACATGTCTAAAATCCAATGAAGAAACCTATAAAAATATCTAATCGAATACACACGAGTTGTACTCGCAAAAGGAGTCATGTGTATCGTCTTCAGCTCCAACTTCCATAGCTGCTACAGTTCCGTACGTCGAAGCGTTCATGTAATCTTCAACTGTATAACCTACATCATCAACTAAAAATATTCGACGTCGAGGGGTGAGCACACAACACGGCTCAGTGAGTAGCCAAAACAATGCAACATTACATATGCATGCAAAAAGTCAATTCATATCTTTGGTCTTGGTTTATAGTTTGCAATGTGCAATAAAAAGGTTGGGTGGTCAAAGGTTAATGTTTATTGACACCGCCTCTATACACAGGGTGTGGAAGCCCGCCCGAAGGTTAAAGTTTATCGTCGTCCCCATCCACCCTACCATAACATTATACAACAAAGGTTAACGTTTATTGCTATATAATGCTATACCAACACGTAAGCCCCTCGTTAGCGAGGGCTTATAAACCGGGCTCGTTTGCTAACCAATCCTAATGCCAAACGATGTATCCAAGGCCTCACCCCAGCATCCCTCAGAACATCCATAGAGATAGTGCTAAGGCCCCCCGATAGAGTCAGAGACTACAAGGACCGAGACCACCTCCCATGATACTCTACGACATAATAGTTCTACTAAGGTAATGGCGATACGACGATGCCAATGCACAAGACTTGAGTTAGAGATAGAGCTAAAGTGCTGAGACCCGCCAAAGGTTAACGTTTATTGACATTTTCATCACACCTCCCCTGATACTCGCTCGCATCAAGTACATCAACCACACACATACAAGCACATGCCTATTCCTATCATCATCATCATCATCATGTTATAAACAATAAAGTAAATATGCATGAACAAGTAGTAGAAATATTGGATGGCATGCTGTATGCACATTACAAATATATTCGCATAGAATCAAACATGGCATAGGACTCAAGAAATAGAAAACAGTTTATTATTAACCAATTTAGTTTGGGGTTAAGGTTCCTCACCTTAGCTTGCTAAAAGATATTTTTCCAAGCTTTAGAATCACCATTATAACGTTATTATATTGCTAGCAAACCTAACCAAGTCGATAGAATTTAATTAGAATTAATTCAGAATTTAAAAACCATTCTGTCAACTGAGGTCTGATGCTAGGGTCGATGCTAGGGTCGATGGGTCTATCGACCCTCCCTCCATTCTGAACTTCCCGAATGCTGAGGGTCGATGGTCAGAAACACCTAGGGTCGGATGGTCTATCGACCCTCGGTGCGACCCTTGGTGCACTCTGGTCCAATTTCCACTTTTAATCCATTCTTCGTGTTTGGGGTCCTATGGCTTGCTTCCTACATTCATTCAACAGTCATTCCATGGTCTAGAACCATGTATAATCCATCTAGATAGCTTTTGTGCATCCTCCTATGGTTTTCCATGAAAACCTAACCATGGATGGATGGTTTGGGTTTCTCCGAAATCCTACACTCAACCATATCTAACCTAAGGTCTGTAGGAACTCATGGAATTAGTATCCATACCTGAGAAGATTATTTTTCTCTATAATTTCTTCTCCTTTTTGCTAAGCCTTCTTCCTAGCCTCCTTTCTTCCTCTTTTCCTTCTTCTCTCTTTCTCTCAATTCAATTAGGGTTGTGAAAGGAGTGAATGTGGCTTAGGGACGTCCTTTAAATAGACTAGGAATGTCCTATAATAATCCCATTGAGATTTGGAAGGAATCCCAACCGAAAATTAAGAAATTTCCTAATTTCAGTTTCGTCAGAAACCGAGGGTTGATGGGAGGGTCGATGATCCCGTCGACCCTAGGGTCTTAAGCTGTCCGACCCTCCCTTCAAAACTGAGGGTCCGACTTTTCCGTTTTGGGAGGTCCGACCACGCCTAGTCGGGTGTGCGACCCTCCCCTAAAATTAAGTGTTTTTGGGTCGATTTGATACCTGGGATCTCGATCTCCTTCATGCCCTTGGTCCATTTAACTCGACCATGATGGGTAAACCTGGTTCAAGGTGGTAAGACCGGGTTAGTTTGACACGGGTCTTACAATCTCTCTCTCTCTTAATCAGACCATACAATGGTGATACCTTTTCCAATATCCCTATTGGTGTGGCATGGGAGATTTCCTCCCACATTGGCATTGTGGGGAACCAACATCCTCTTGTTTCAATACTTTTTGTTGTTGTTATGAAACTACCAATGCTATTAATTATAAAAAAAAAAAAGAGAGAAAAAAGGTTCTCCACAGTACCAATGTAGAGGGAATGTTTCACAATGCACAAATAGATATGTAAGAGTCAGTATCTTCAATAGGGACCTATAAATTCAAAGGGAGGAGAGAGTAAATTATGTGAGAGATTATGAGATATAATCCCCTGAATGGTATTGTGGAAATATATTTCCTTAAAAATTCCAAATCAGCATTAACGTCATTTAGGATATAGGATATATATGATACCAACCTGTCTTCACGCATCCCTCTAGTGTCTTCAAGGGTGTCAATCAGTTTTGGTATCGATAAGAAAAATTTTCATCTAACCCCCAAAAAGGATGTCAAATTCTATCTAACCCCAAAAGTTTCCAAATGTGTCATCTACCATCCAAAATTTTTCCACCGTTAATCAAAGAGACCCCACCCGTTAGTAGAGTCCCGTTAGTTGATGACGTCATCACTAATTGAAAATTTTTGGGACAATAGTGCCCTTATTATAATAGTGAAAGACCATTTAACCCTTCTTCTTCTTCTTTCCTCTTCTGCTCTTCTTCTTTTCTTCACTATATTTCATACGGAGCTTCTTCAGATTCTCTTGGACAGATCTCGAATCCGAAACCGTTCTTTCAGATCGTTATTCATCAACAGGTAAGACCTTAAACGGTGATCCAATAGGTAAGACCTTAAACGATCTGGGCCTTAAACAACTCTAAAATCAAATGAGAAGTGAATTGTAAGACCTTAAACTAGTGGGCATTATTCATCAATAGGTAAGACCTTAAACAATTCAGAGGGTACAATTCGACTGATTTCCTCAAGGGGGAACCAAATTATGCCTTCTAGAAACTCCTTAAAATGAGAAAACCCTAGTGGTCGGACAATCGATACTATTTTGGGGATCTTGGGGATACAGGGAAATATCTATCGGTGGAGAAATTTTTCTTCATTGATACTAGTCATCAGCTGCAACCAACTTCACTGTAATCAATGTCAATGGAAAAAGGGAGAAAAACAAAAGATGGAAGAAACGAAGCAGAGGAAGGAATAGGCAACTGACCAGGTTTCTTAGATGTGAGAGCGAGACACTTCCGTCAAACAAGAGAATTGAGCAATGATGACTTCCTCAACATTTGAGAGGCCAACGAGGGCAAACTCAAGCAACCCCTCCGAAGGGCAGTCCTTTGTCCGCGTATTTCTCTTCACGTAATCTGCTTATGTTATCTGGGCGTCCCTCGCATACTTGCAAAGAACTATGTTAAAACCTTTCAAAACCCTAGTCCTCGGTGTAGCGTTTCCTAAGGAAATATCGGTATCCAAAGGAATAAAAAGCTTTTCAAGAGGGATTTTGATATGGGCCTCTTCAGGAATCAATAGATGATGGGTAGTTTCAATTCGGGTATCTTCCAAAGCAGTAGAAATCGAAGATGATGAGTCAAGAATCAAGACGGGTCCTACAGAGGAAAGAGTAGAAAAAGCTGTGCAAAAGAGAGCTGAAGCGATTGGAAGCCTTGTCTTTGGGGGATGAAAAAGATGAGCGTAGAATGAAGATGAATAGATGGGGATAGAGACGGAGGTAGGGGTATAGAAACTATGAAGATGTGTAAGAAGCATTATATCATCATAGCAACTACTCTGCTCAACTCCTCCAAAACTATTTCGTTGATGACTCAGGTTGAGGGCAGAGGAATCAATGGTGAGGACGGGATGCAGAAAGAAAGGTCAAATTAGTAATTTTATCTTATTTTAATGTCTTTCAGTTTCAAATATAAATGGTAGAAATGTCTTATCACATTTTCAGTCAAGTCCGTCAGTTAATTGGGGCCGATTGATGTTTATGCAAACCATTTGGATGGTAGATGAGATTTTTGAAATGATTGGGGGTTAGATCGAATTTGACATAGTTTTGAGGTTAGATGAAAATTATTCTATCGATAATTTGGTACGGTTTTAATTCAGTACAGAAAACAAAAGGGTAATATCATACTATACCATATCGGTTTTGGTTTGTATATTCCATACCATTACTGTCTCGATTGGTACTATTTTCATTCGGATATATATATATATATATATATATATATATATATATATAGTTTCTTATACGGTATATATATGGTTTCATATAGAACAAAGAGGGAAAAATCATTTTAACTTCTTCGCACTAATTGCAGATGATGATTTTATGATTATGTGTTTTTAAGTTCCAATTCTTCTTATTTATCCCATCCAGCAATTTCAGTTACAGAATCAAAAGCACCATCTGTGATAATAAATATATATGACTGTGGTGTGAAAGGTGTGCAATTAGTCCAAATGGTCCGAACGTAAGGATGTGTAAATCTTTTCGATTCTATGTGTGAATGTTACAAACCGGAATTGAACTGTTTATTAAACGATTCGATTATCCCAAATCAAAATCAATTAATTAATGGTTTCCGTAGTTTTTACCAGTTTTGGTTTATTTGTTGCAGATTCATGTTAGGGTCTCATTGGCATCTTTCTTTTTATTTTATTTTATGATCTATTTATAAAAGATAATTAATAAATATTTATCAAAATTAAAAATCATTGAAAAAATTACATACACTACCCTTGGACGATAGATTAATTATACCTACCATCTACTAGTTTCTCGCAATTACACTCTAGTTGGTGTTAGGATGTCTCTAGAAGGGGTACATCCTGCAGGGAGCTTGGCGGATCCCAACCTCGAAAATTGTCATCCTTTGCAGATTGTATCGGACGCTGAAGTCACTGGAGTTCCCCCAGTGGAACATTCGCCATGGGTGAACCATTTTACTGAGCCACCCCCGAAGACGAAGACGAAGCCTTGTCTGAGATTTATCGCCCCCCCCAACCATTGTCAATGAAAAGAAGATTGGCAATGTTCGTCATCTGCCGTGGAAGTAGAGGCATTGAACCTGGGAAACATTCTCGTGGAGTTCTTTCTTGGACAACGGCCTGGCTTCTCCTTCGTGAAATCATCCTTGCTAGCAGTGGAAGATTAAAGGAGCCATGAAAACTGTCTTCTGTTACATGTGGTTTTACATTTAAGTTCTCATCTGAAGAGGATAATGATGATACTCTGGATAGGGGTGTTTTTTTATGTTGGGGGACGACCATTATTTCTCAAACAGTGGCAGTGTCATGTTCATACAAGTGCTATGGGTCTCAAGACCATTTCCTTATGGGTTACACCACCAGTGTTGCCATTACACTTGTGGGTCGAAGAGTCACTCAATACCATTTACTTGGTGTTCGGAACTCCCCTCTATGCAGATAATACCACAATATGAGTAAGTCCCGGTTGGCATTCGCAAGGGTCTGCGTTGAACCCGTCGCCGGAGGTGGGCCCAAACCCATCCATCCAGGGGCTTCATCCTCATCGTCAGCGTACCAACCCCTCCCGCCCTCTGAACCTTAAGACCTGTCCACCAGCTCCCAAGGTAATCTACTTTTGTCTTCGTCCCGTTTGAATTAGGGCTGCAGCAGGGTCGGGTTGGGCCGGATTTTTCAAAACCCTAACCTTAACCCTAGCTACTTAAACTTAATCCTAACCCAGCCCAACCCTGTCAAGGTCAGAAAATATACAACCCTAACCCTGACCCTGGCAGGGTTGGGCCTAACCCTAACCTACCCTGATTGACCCTGACAGGGCCGGGTTGGGCTGGGTTAACCCTGATTGGCCCATAAATATACAACAAATTGTCAAATAATATATATATATATATATATATATATATATATATATATATATATATATTAAAAAGATATAACAAACACACACACACACACACACACACACACACACATATATATATATATATATATATATATAACCCAATCCTATTAGGGTTTGGGCCGGGTTCAACCCTGCCAGGGTTCAGGGCGGGTTTGGACGGGTTCGGATTGTCAGGGTAAAACTTGCACCCCTAGTTTGAATATAAAGTCTAAAACACTATCACCCCCTATGAACTTGTGCAGACTTAACATGTTTGATGTTTGTTGTAAAATTTAATGTCGTACCTTATTTGAGAAATAACTTGTTCCGATGATGAAGACTGCACTGCAACAAATAAAGAGTTTGAAGCTGAGTCATATCACAAGCGATACTGTTCTAAAGACAGAATTTGCCTTCAATGGTGCAACCGGGTTATAACACAAATCTGGCTCTAAGATAAAGCAGCTTCTTGGCTTCCCGTATTAAACCTGCACTAGTTTAATACGTGCAGGTTTAATACGCCCCTTCGAGTACTTTGGAGTGGTACTAAGGCAAATGTAGATGTCGAGTATGGAAAAAATCGATTTATATGATAAATCAAAATAAAAATCGACAGGGGGACAACATATAGTATTGGTTATCAGAGAAGGAGAGAGAGAGAGAGAGAGAGAGAGAGAGAGAGAGAGAGAGAGAGAGAGAGAGAGAGAGAGAGCATTAGTTTCATAAAAAATTCAAACTAAACGGAGGGCTCCTACTACCCTATTTATAGAGTAGGACATGCCCTTTCTAAGCACCCTTAGATGTAGGTGTGTCATTTCATTCCAATAGCTTAAATCGTTAGATTTTGATCTGATGATTTAGATCACACCCCTTACCAAAGGATGTGTTCTATTAAACAGATGCACCTCTACCATCTAACGACTTGAATTATTTGAATCTAATTTGACCGTTAAAATCGCATCTTTTCTCAAAGGATCTGTTCCATTGAATGGATGTGTCCTTACAATCTTAACGGCTTGGATTGATTGATCCTAATCCAAGCATTCAGATCAAATCCCTTTGGTAAGAGTGTGTCCTTTTGAATAATCATATCTATTCAGTAATGAATCTAGTTTGGTTCGGGTCACATCTGACCCAATATAAACCAAAAGATAACCCAGCTCTAAAAAATATATCTTGAGTTGACACACACCCACACTGCACCGAGCCACGACACAACACGACTCGGCACAGCTCGGCGTGAGTGTGTGAAAAACAACCCAGAACCGACCTGGACTCAAGAGAGGAGGGAGACTTCCCTCCAAATTACACTATGCCTTATAGTTCCCAAAACTATATATAAGGTGCCCTACAACCTCTTTCACTTCCCATGTGGAACTAAGAAAAGAGACCAATCATACTTGTGTCGACTTGAGGTCTTGGGATCCAACCTCACTAGCTCCACCTCAATATCCTCTCAAATCACATACTATAAGAAAGAAAAACCAAAATAACTTTATTTTGAAACTTTACTTTTTACTATAAAAATAATAATACAGTAAAATATAATTAAAATACAACAATGTTCTTTCTGCATCAGCGCATTACCCCTAGAGTCAATCCCTCCTGTAGCCGCTGCCCCTTCTGGTTCTGCGAACAGTACACCTTATCCCAAAAGTCGTCTCGTCCTGATCGAGATCATTCCGGGAAAACCAGAATGCAACCCTTTCCCCCCTTGTTAAGCCATCCTTACCCATTCCGCTGTCTAACCTCCTCACCCACTTCTCGGTCTAAGTCTCTGTCTCTTGGACCGGTGCTCTCTCTTGATCTGTCATTTTGTGTCAACAAGGTGTGTCAATTTGTGTATAGACCCACAATGACCCATGGATGACAGTCAAGAGTATTCTATGATATATTAAGGCAACCATTTTAGGGTGTTACCATAAGGACAATCCCCAACTACACAATGACAGCATTCACTGACTAGACTGGCTAACTAGATATCGAAGGTCCACAAGTGGGTTTTGCGTTCACTTTGGTCCTAATTTGATCTCATGGAGTTTCAAAAAAGCAACCCACAGTAACATGATCAAGCACTAAATCTAAATACAAAAGTATTGCCAATAACGTTGCTATGATTCTATGGCTTCAGTTAGTTCTTGTTATGGCACCTTGGTTACAAGCTTCCTAAACCACCTAAAATTTGGTGTTTTAAAGTTGGGGCCACTTATTTGGCAGTTAATTCAGTTTTTCATGCTAAGACCAAGCATGTAGAAATAGACTATCATTTTATAAGAGAACAAGTGGCAAAGAGAGCACTGGATGTGTGACACATCAGCACTTCGGATCATACGGCTGATATTCTTACAAAACCACTGGCAATCTCTCGTTTTTAAAAGATAAGGGGCAATCTCACTGTTGCACCAATTCAATTGAGGGGGTATGACAAGCGCACGCACATACAAGCTGCCTACAATCAAGGGTTTCCGAAAACAAATTTATCTCGGAGAACAGTAGCTGGTGACGAGTGATGGATAAGACTGAAACTCTTATCTTATGTTGTTATCTAATGTAAACAAACTGATTACTTGAAACCTAATATGGTGGTCACATAATTTATAAATACAATACATATCTCAACACTAACGGTGTGAGAGATAATTCAATTGAAAACTCTTTCAAGATTGGCCATCATGGAGGTTTCTCCAATATATTATATATATTATTTTTTAATTGTTATAGTGGATAAATGGGTAAGGCTGTGAGAATGAGGTAGTCACCCTTACCAGTACTACCTGGCCTATGCAAAGTAAAACCATTACTGTATACCAAAAAAATTACTCTCAACCTATAAACAAGGATCAGGTAAGCCAGGTAAAATTGGCAGTTATTAACAAGAATGGTGATATTAAGATCTGGACAGCTTCAGTTAATTCCTCCTCTCATCTTATGCTTGTCGTAAATGCCTCAATCTAATGACATTAAGTTCAATATTGCTTGCTCATTTTACAATTCCCTAAGAGTGCTCTAGGTAAAATCAGAAATTTAAAATCAGATAATCTCAGCTCTAGCTTTGTCATTGCACTACAAACGCTATTGTTGGGGAGTCTCCCACATTGCATCAATAAAGTGTTGGACTTTATATTGTCATTGTTGGCAATTTGACTGATGTGACAGTGTTTGTGAGCATTCAGTCAGAAAAATAAGGAGAGAGAGTGTCAGTATAGGAGAGAGAGTGTCAGTGCAGTGGCACAGATGTGGCAACTTTGCTTGTGTGTTCTACAGTGTTCTACATGTGTTTCAAATGACTTACAATGAGTTAAATGAAATTTTACACTGATTTTGATGAGAGAGAGTGTCTGTAGACTCCACTGGTGATGTGACCGAGTTTCTGATGATGCGACAGTGTTCCTGAAGCTTTTCTGATCATGTTCATGTTTCTCATGTTTCTGGTGTTGTGGCATTGAAGAGAGAAATTCAAGAGAGAGAAAAAAGAGAGAGAATCAGAAGAGAGAGAAAGAGGAGAGAGAAAAAAATGTGAGTGGGACCCACAGGTGTGGTGGCAAGGTGACATGTCAACACGGCAACCCACGACACTTGGCATGCATGCACACAAAGTTTCGGGTTCAAATTCCAAGGTTTAACAGAGTTTTAACTTTGGGCCTATTTTTGGTGGGTCCCGCAGGAGGTTCATGGAAATCCGACAATGAAAAGATGTAGAGCGTCGAGTTATCTTTCCAACGCAACTTGAATCGCTCAATTCCGACTTCGGATGACGGAGATATCGCGATTCTCGTCGAAATGGTCGAAAAATGGCAAAAATAGGAGCTCTCGGTGAGTATATGTGTTACAGGGAAAACCGTATAGTTTTACAATAGTTGAGGGACCTATTTGCAATTATTATAAGTTGAAGATTAATTCTGTAATTATCATAAATGAGAAAAGAAATCGATTGGACGGCTGGATTTAAGCCACGTAGTCAAAATTCAGATTGGATGGTCTAAAAAAATACGGGCTAAGGTGTGATGCGAAGATTCCGTCAAGATTCCATCACGAGGCTTCTGGTTGGATGGAGGCAGTTTTAAAAGGTGGTTCGTGTTTCACGGAATCGGCACCTTATTCGGTGTGGCGCGTTCATCGTGCGACGACGGAAGAGATTTCGATCCAACGCTTCACGTGATCTCCAATTTTCGGAGGCATGATTTATCCAGATTCAAGGACTCATATTCAATCCCGCCTTTTTGAAGTCAATCCAATGGTATCTGATTTAGATTTTGCATCGGACCAATCGTAAAGCGACAACGCATAAGGTTGGCGGCGATTCAGTGTTGCGCGGGTGTACGATAAGCCTCCGAAAGATTACAATTTGAAATTTTGATTGGCCGAACTTCAAACTACCATAACTTCTTCATTCGAGCTCCAAATCGGTTCGTTCAAGTTATCATTTTCATATTTTTGGATGCTCTATCTATTGGGCACCGTTGGGAGTCGAACTAGGGCAGAGAAAAATCAAAAATAGGGTTTTGAAGCTTAACAAAGGGTTTTTCTAGGGTTTCGTGCCTGTGGGAGTGATCAATCACCAACTACCTCTTCTCTGTGCATCAATGGAGTGCTAAATCCTTGTGAGAGGTCAGTAGAGCTTTATTTTCATATTCATGGTGATTATGGGTTGTGTGGAAGAGATTTGAAGCCTATGAGCAAGATGTACTCTGTGAATCGATCTCTATCAACATTAAAGACTATTGGAAAGTACCTGAGAACAGTGTGAAGCTTCAGAGAGATTTTTGACCATTCGAAAGCATAGTTTGTGAGATTTTTCAATTCCCTTATCTATTTATGCTTTCAATTTATTGTATGCTAGCGTAGGTGCAATTGTTGAATACCTAGCTAGTGGGGGAAAACTGTAAGACAAATTTATAAGCCTAAAAAAATTATTATTTGCTTTCCGTGGGTGCGGGTTAAGCGTGGTGTGCAGCGTGTGCTGAACACTGGTACTTGATACCTGAATTCTTGGCACATGTGTGCTCTCCTAGTTTTATGCTGGGTAAATTGGGTGTATGTACTCCCTGCTGTGTAAACAGCAAAAATAAGTGTATTGAGTATATACAGAGCCCGTTGGGCATTACTCCGTGAACTAGCCATCACACACTGTGTTGGTGAACCACATATATCCTGTGTTGTGGACTGTCTTTATTTTTCTATATATTTTAGAGTGCATGGAATGACTTGCAGGATGGGTGTGCAAATCTGGTAGACCTGGCCACTGAGTGGTAGCAAGGTAGATTTGCATACGCTTGTGTGTGTGTAAAAGAATATATCTCCATCAGCTCTGGGCAGTAGTAAATAATCAGGAAAAAGTTTCAGACATTGATTCACCCCCCTCAATGTCATATCAAGTTCATCATAAAGGTGATATGATAAGGTATAATTAGAAATCCTTATAGTGATGTTGAATATGAGACTAGTTAATTTTTCTTCTTGAATGGCCGATATGTCTTGAGATCTACTGCAAGACCCTGAATGGATCCGATAGCAGCAACAATAGATACAATCAAGCAAGCCCAGCTCAATATTTTTAGCCATGTCCACCTCGGAGAATACTTTTTTATCTTAGCTTGCGCAATATACATCTCTATAGGGAAGTAAACTGTAAGAGGCCAGAAGGTTGTAGCTCCTACAAAACCCACGATGTCATTGAAGAAGGGGAAGATCATGGCAATAACAGTGGCTAGTATCACATATGTTGTCCTCCACACCAATCGGAAGAAATTTATGTAATATGGCTCAAGGAAAGGGATTTTAACTGCATATTCGTTCTTTATGAATCCGCTTTCTGGCCACCATTGGGTGCACGAATCTTCGACAAACCCAAATATGGGTTGGCAGAACACCTGACCATAGAAAAATCACAACAAAAAAACATGTTACGTATATAGTATGAGAGAATCACGGAACATAATGACTTCCATGGCAGTTCTGACCTAGTGTATGGACATTAGATTGAGGCAACTCAATATGAGATAAGTTAAAGATCTTGATTTAATGTGCACCATCAACTTTGAAAACTTTGGACGTATTGATCAACTATCTAACATTTTGAATTTAAAAGAAGTAATATGAAGTGGCTTACTCGGTATGTTCCAACGAGATGGATGACAATGCAGACATTTGCAATGTCAATGAGCCAGAAGGGCTCATAAAAACCAAACCCAGTGAGAAAGTTTCCAGGTGCATCATTTCCAAATGCAGCGTAACCAAAGCAGCCACACATCATATAAAACAAAGTTGTAATTGAGATTCCAACTAAAGAAGCCTTCTTCATGACTTTACTCTCGGGGGGACTTGATTTTAATGTGTCCTGCAATTTCAATGAAATGTTAGTGGTTTGCCTCTAATTTCATGGTAATGTCAATATTGTACTGCTCAAGTAATTATGAGCAAATGATCTCTCAGCCGACGGTGTAGGCTATATCTTTCTATAATTCAATTTTTATTCATTTTTTAGGGGAAAAAAAATGAGAGAAGCCATACCCTACACTCCAAGCTCAGAGCTACTTTTTTCATAAATGAATAAATTGATTGAATCAATTCTGGGAAAGAAAAAATTAAAGTGCAAGGCCCATTTGCAACCAAGAATTGTGCCCACGTAGATGGTTATAACCAGGACGAGTAATCATTCTACATAACAATAATTTGGAAGTGGTACCACCTTAAGAATAGGAAACATGGATAATCAACATGGTCGGATTATTTTTAATCATATAGTTTGAATAATATTCTTCAGAATTCCTAAAACACTTAATAATCGGTATGGGACACAGTATCCACTGATGTTGGAATCGATCCGATATCAATATGGATTGATACATGACTGATATAGATTAAAATAATAATAATAATAATAACAAAAAAAAATCGAGTTGGGAATGGGATCGGTCATGACCAAAACTGATTTGAATCATTCGATATTGACACCTTGAACCATGGCTATACAAGGTCATGTAACCAAGTTTGATTATAGAGAACCAGGGTCTATCATATATCAACTTTGCCACACTCCAGCTTTATATAATTTGTGAGTTATTTTATTTTATTTTTAGATAAGTAGATATTTTATATATTGAATCCAAAAACAGAACACATACAACCAGGACCATCAAAAGATGGGAGCCAAACAAAAATAAGCAGAGGCTTTTTTATAAGCCTTTCATTTCTATCCTCAGAAAAATAATTTTTAACTTCTATGAGACAATTGGACCTTCTATCTAACTCGAATCAAGCCAAGGTTTTTTCATCTAAACAAATCAAGCCAAGGTTTCTTAGCTCCACCACTCACTAACTCAGCATACTAATCTCTAGTTAGAGGAAAAGATCTAACACTATTGACATGGTATAGAAGATTCCCCTATATTGGAAGCGTGAAGAATCTTCTTCGCTCTAATCAATAACATTTTGTTTTTGTACCAATTTTTCTCTATCCATGGGGTAGAGGATCTTCTCAACCTTAGGGTTTTAGTGGGTGAGAAGATGGGATTTAGGTAACAATTCCGGGGTAGAATCGAAAATTCATTTTATCAAGTGGTAGGTGATCCTATCCCCTCATCTCTCTTCACCTTTTAGCTCCGTTTGTTTTGACGTAAAATTTTTCATGTAAAAAAAATAAATTCAATGTTTGTTTCCACTAGGTAAAAGAAAGACGAAGTTCCTTTTCCATTCCCCTTAGAGATCACTATCATATTATAAAATGTTACACGTAAAATTTTACGTCAAAACAAATGGAACATGGGGAAAAAAATCTTTCATTTCTTTCCATGAAGAGGAATATCTAAATTGAAAATACAATACCAGTTTATGGATCTATTCTCGGGTCAAACTCCACATTCATCGAATACATGTCAATAATCAATACCTAATTGGCATTAGTTGGAATACAACAAATTACTGAAGGGTGTTTTGGTAATTTAGTAATACACAAATTTATAACTACAACCTTGTTTGATTCTACTCTGGATTTTGGATTCTAGTTCAGAATAAGGATTCTACTCCAAGCTATTCCAAGATTATTTGGGAGCAAAAACATGTTTGATAACGCATTTCTCTGTAATAGATTCCAGAATATCTTTGGAATAGAAACATGTTTGATAAACACTATCCTCCCAATCGAAGCCTAGAAAAAGGGTGGTGGTGGGTGCTAGTGGCGGTGGTGGTGGGTGGTGGGTGGCAGCGATGGTTGTGACGGTGGTGGTGGCGGTGGCAGTGGTTAAGCTTGTGAAGAAGAGAGGACTGTGAGGGAGAACTTCCATTTTACTTTTTATCTTCTCCCAAAAATTGCTCCAAAACAAAACAATACATTTTTTATATTCCAAGAAATAGGATTTGAAGTCAACTTGAATCCGGCTCATTTCGTAGGAACTCGAATCCAACGGACTTATCGAACTTGATTCTACTCCAAAAATAAATCCTTGAAAGTCATGAGAATCAAAATCCATAAAATCCAGAATTCAGAGTTTAATCAAACAACCCAAAATATTTAGGTTTGGTCCCTCTCTATTTATAAGTCATAACTCGTTTGACTCGCAATTTTGCAGAACCAAGGCCTAGTGACGAAAGATAAGAGGACCATACAACACAAAAGCCCCACCTTAGGGGAAAAAAATCGTCTACAACACTTTGGTATAATAGAATGCATCTTAACCATTGAGAGTGCATCTGTCCATCACCCAATGTCATCTTAATGACCAGGATCAAATCTGCTACACCAAAATGCTATAGACGGTCTTGGCCCCACCTTAGAGCATGCCAAGCAGGCATTTAAGGCTTAAGATATCTCATTTATTTTTTTTCTTTATTTGTTAAATGATCAGATGAAGAGTAAGCATTCATGCACATATACACACATGAAATGAGAAAAATTTATAACCGCCGGATGTAAATGGTAAAGATGATGATCTTACCGTATTGAAATCCTCTCCAACAGGCCAGCCAGCCAGCCAAACGTCGGACGAATTGAGATACATCCACACACATACCGATGTATCTTAACCGGTCCAATATTTAACTGACGGATTGGCCGGCTGGAGAGGATTTGTATACTAATCTTACCTGTATCTCAACAAGGACGATGGCAAACGAGTAGGCAAAAGCAATATTGCCAAGAGCTTGAAGGGTGTTCCACACCTTCTCTGCAACGGAAACGTCTATCCCAACAACAACGCCCGTTAGCGATGTCCTTACATGATGCCTTTTCTCTGAGAATCAATAACGAGGACCACCATATTAAACTGAGTGAAAAACAGACGAAAGAAACTTCCGACTACATCTTTTTGTTAATTACTATGAGCTAACCTGCAACTTTTGCGATGGAGAGACCCACGCCTATCGAAGCATAGCCGAAGGACATGACAGCGGCGACGATGGACAGCCATGAGAGTTTATGGAAATTGAGTATCTGAGACGCAAGGATCTGAATGCATGCAAATATGATCATGAAAGGATAGTTCGATGTGTAACAATCCACCTGATGTCCGTTCTTGTGGAAACAATTTGATCGTTTTACAGCCCTGATTCAAGAGAAATTCACGAAAATATAATTTAACAATGGCAGAAAAACCTTCAAATTTGGTTCATGTTTGGTGGGTTTCTGAATACGTACACCATACTGATCGATGATGTGATTGTGAATCCGATAGTACTCCCTATAATCAAACCGTACTGAGCTAATCCACATAACTTAACCTTCATTTCACCTACAGAAACATTATAAAGTGATGAAAATTTCCAGAGGGAAGAAGCTTCTTGAGAACTGGGATTTTAAAGTTTTTCTAATTTAGAAGCCCATATAGGGAAATGGATTTTGGGAATTCCCTTCGAATGACATTGGTTCCCTGAACAGAATTAATCAGGTTGGGATTGGAAAGAGAGATTTGATTTACCTAAATTCGCCCTTACGACGTCCATATAAGTATAGTTTCTCTTCCCTGTAATCGGGTCAGGAGACCTGTAACAGTCGGCGAGCAGAACAGAAGTAAAATAGGTGATAACAGCGAACGCCATGAGAATAGCAGTTCCAGCTATCCAACCCAATTGAGCTAAGGCCCAGGCTAGAGAGAGAATTCCAGACCCAATAACAGAAGTGATTATATGGGCAACGGCAGTAAACATTGTCCCTTCATATCAAGAGTCAAAAGACAAATCCAGAATCAAGACAAGGCAAATCTCAGAAATCTCAGAAATAAAAATGGAAAAACTTTAGAAGGGGAAGAATGAATCCAATACCAGTTCGTTTTTCGTGACCATCATCATCTAAGTTCTTCCCAGTGTCTCCCCTCTCCATGACCTCATGATGGGTATGCTCCATGATCGACTCGTTCTTCTTCTGCAACTCTATAGCCATCACTTTCTCCCTCACTCTTCTCTACGCCGAACTCCTGCTTCTTTGTGTATGAACTATAAAGATGGGAGTTACAAAGGGAGGATATGTACAGAAGGGGAGATATGAAGTGAGTGTGAGTCAATAAATATAGGCTGAAAGGGTGTTTTCCGTATGGAATGGTGAGGTCAATGAGAATATCTGTGACAAATTTTGGAGCAACCAAATTAATGCTCGAGATCCCTACGGATTCTCTCTGTTCCGAACCAACTAATACAGTGGACGGGGACATCATAAACAGTGGCGGATAAGGTTTGTCATAGTGGGACCCATAAATATGCTCTTTGTCCTCCCATTATTGGTCCACCTTGGGAACCGTGGGATAATAGTAACTTGCGAAATTTCCCCACCATGTATAACCTCCAAGAGCTTCTCGACTCAAATAACTTCCTCTCTCTCCTTCTTGTAGAATTTTTAATGTAAGTTGGAGTTTTTTCATAGGATTTTCTATGAATCCTAATAAATCCACTATATATTTTACTAGAATACAATAGGTAATAAAATAGATGATATAACACATATCATTTGTTGTAGATTGATTTTCGACTGTTTCCTATAGCTTGAATGCTTCGATTAGAGTCTTTCTCAGCATCTTGGGATCCCTTTTGCGTTTGTGCGTATGGGAGCAACAGAGAGATAAAAATCAATAGCTACGGGGACCCTAACCATAGTATTTATAATACTATCCCTAACCCAGAACCATTCCCACAATAGATCGGGTTTGTAGTCTCTAACCAGTGACGAACCAGACCTGAACCGGTCAAACTAGTAATTGAACTCTCACTTAACAACTAGTTTAGGTAATTGATCAAGCTCACACAACATGAATCTAACAATCTCTCACTTGGGCTAGATTAATTACAAAACCACCGTCGAAAAGTGTGGCCATTGAGTCCTATTACATAATAAATCGTCATCAAACTTTGATCCACTCATCAAGCCTATCAATGTCGAGCAATAGCGGAAAATACTCCAACACATCTGGTGTACTACCTTCTGTCAGCTACATACAAGGGTCTACTTAATGACATGAATCGCCTATAGACATGTATACATGAAAATATTATTTCATGTGGGTCCAGATCGAATAACCTTTGATCTAATTGCCTTGATAAAACCTCAGAGGCAATAAACCTTATTATTTGACCGTAGCAAATCGCCACATACCCTTTTGGTCAATACCACACTTTGACACACCGCCGTGAACTATGGCTAAATACCGTCCCGTTCATTTGACTTAAATACTGCCTTATTCATTTGGCTAAATACTACCTTTATCAATGACATGTCAATGAATTTGCAACATAGCAATAAATGAATGCTAAAATAAAAATTACCATGGTAATAAATATTTATGTCAAAACCATAGGCAATGTAAATAAAACCATAGGCAATGTAAATAAACATAATGAAATAAATCATTATCAATGTGAGAAAAGTTTCCAACTAACCAAACAAATTTAATGAATTAACCATTTCTATATTAAACATATCGTCCCTTGAAGACTCCCATTGATAAAACATTCGTCAGAGAATCTATTATCAAGTTGTTCAATAAATGTGCTCTATAGTGATATAATTTCTTTGACTTTTTTCCCTCACCTAAAGAGATTTGAAATCCGATCTCTATTATGCTTTGAATTACTAGATTTTACATTATTCGTTGAGAACAACACAGCTGAACCACTGTCACAACACATCTCAATAGACTTAAGTAAAACTTATAACCTTTCAGGTCTGAAAGATAATTCTTCAACCAGATATGCTACTTATTAGCTTCGCATATAGTTATAAAATTTACCTTACCAAGAGGGTGATGCATGGATAAACTTCTTTATATTTTTTCCCAAAGGGTACATCTATCATCATAACAAAAACTCTCAGATGGGATTCATGTCACCAATGTAATCACCAAACACTACATCACAATAGCCAAGAGTGTCACTACTGCCATAAATGAGTAAATAATCCTTGGTCCTCTGCAAGTACCACATGACCTTCTATTCCCGTTGTTCAGTGAGCTATACCAGCATCCAACTAAAAAATATATCAAAACACTCTAAACAAAGGTTATGTGAGAATAAACATAATCTTAAGCATACACCAAGCTCTCTACTGCAGATGCTCTCTCTCAACATCATTTCTTGAACATAACTCTGTCAATTTGTCTCCTTTATTGACTTAAACATCTGTAACTTAACTGTTGTGCATGCATACTAAACCGTTTGAGAATACAAACAACGTATACACTTTGAGACAAATCCAAAGTTTTATTTTTTCTGTCACGAGCAAATTCAATATCAAGTACAAAAGTACTTCCTTACACATTCTTCATTTTGAAGTTAACAGACATTAAAACTTTGGTTTCAACTAGTAAACCATGTCATTGTTGGTCAGTGATTAACCATCAACACATATGACATATGACTAAAAAATGAATCTGCTCCCATTGACCTCTAGATATAAACAATGATCAATGATAATTTTAATAAAGTTGAAAGAAGATACAACTCTGTCAAACTTCAGATACCTCTACCTGGATTTTCTTTCTCCTTTATCTCAAAACCTTCTGAGTAAAGCATATAAACATATTTTTCTAGATATTCTTTAATCAAAATGATCTTTACATCTTTCTGATGCAAGTCCAAAACAAAATACACAATTAAGACTTCAAAGATTTGAAGTCAATATTTTCCATTCTTTTTGTGTGGTTCCACTTCGCTACAAGTTTTACTTTGTAGCAATCAATTCTCCCACTGAAATCATATATTTTCTTATATATTCATTTTGAGCCTATAAGTACACCGCTCATGACAAGAGCATAAAATCTCAAATCTCGTTGATGTTCATAAATAACGATACATCATTTGTGATTAGTAACCACTCAGAAGCAATTTCTTATTGACAACTTGTTCAAAACTATTGAGATCTTCATCTTGTCCAATGCCAAAACATCTATTTTTGAGGTATAACTTGTGATTGGATGAAATCACAGATCTACATGGTCTAGTGTATCTCCTTATTGCCTTATCTAACTCTGGTATTTTGACTATGCATCAACCTGAATGAAGATAGTTTCAACAATTATCTCATTACACTCTGATAATATTTTTGATACCTCAACTAATTGCTCCACAACAATTTCCATGTGATCTCATTAAACTTATGTTTCTTGGATGTGACTACTAACCAACATCATCAATGAATCTTGCTGAATCTTTCAAACATGAGTAGATATCGTAAAAATGATAACTCAATGTCCTAAAATAATCACTGTTCCACGAGTGTTATGAAAACAGGTTACTTTTATAGTTCCAATCAAGAAGATAACTTGAACTGAAACTAAATTACTTGGCACCCTATCAATACTATAGACTGCAGTATTGATCACTCAATAGGAACTAATACACTCTCAAGTTCTCTTGATCATATCTATTTGTCACTCTTTTGTTGTTGAATCTCATCCGCATGATATTAAGCCATAAGCTTTAGCACTTGTAAATATTTGGCTAAAATCATTGGGAGTATATCAATATCACCCTATCTACTTTAAGAATTTACATTCTCCTTTAGACCCAACAGTCTTAATCTTTTAATAAAATATTTCCTTCTTTTCAATATATTGAAAAAACATCCAGTGAACTTTATCACAAGAATTCCTAGATAAAATCTTGATGTCCACAAGATCCAACAATTCCCTGTTGTGAATATCTTTTAATATTTTTTAATCTTATCATTTTCCCCTTAAATAATCCTTACAAGTACGCAAGTTATTAACTTTAGGGGTTTCCAGAATTCTATTCTTTACAACCTTTTTATAGTCTTTCCTTAGATAAGAGTCCTAAATGTCTATGTTGAGGATGAAATTAGGATATACTGTCTAACTTCTATAGCTAAGTAAATTGCAGAGAGTAAATAATGGTTTTTGCTACTCCTATAGGTTTAGATTACTTCTACTACTTAAGTCTCCAATCTCCATCACCTTCTCACTCGAAAGTTTCATGATCCTACTTTTCTTTCAGTTATAACATTTTTCACATGTTCCTTCTGAGTTCTTGTAGCTCCATAAAATCATTTTTCTTGTCAAAAGTTTCTTACTATTCCTTGAAAAATTATTTTTCTTTCTGTAAGACCCTACTTTTCACTTACTGCATTTGTCAGAGTATGACTCATACATCATGACATTGGCATTCCATCCTTTCCTTTTTCTTTGAAATTTCTTTCTTAGTGTAAAGGGAAACAACTCATCTTCTGTCCACTATCCTTTTGGGGTTTATGGGTCACCAGGATCTGACTATGCAGTTTAGGTGAGGAAGTGAAAGTCAAGTGAATCATCTACAATATTCCAATGAATTACCTACATAGATTCACATATCTTAGAGATTATCAGTGATGGCTAATAGCTCTAACCTGAGTTTCCTCACACGTCATTATCATCTTATACCATCAAAACTGGTACAAACGGCCTTGAAAATACAACATCTCTCCACCCCATTTTAAAGACCAAAATTTCTTTGGATTTCACTCTGAACATCTATTTCTAATGTTCCTTATTTGAACTTTCTTTTACCTGATCTTAGGGATTGAACATTCCTAAAGATCAGAATTCAATCTTTGCTTAGTATATCTAGGTTAAACACTCCTAGACACTAGCTTTCAATTTTTCATGCCAATTCATAGAACTAGCCCACCATAACAGACATCATGAGATGTTTGATCATTATATGTTCTCTAATATGTGTAATATAATGCAAACATTGAGAAATAATGAAACATACAAACAAGATAAGTTAAACTTGCAATCATTAAACATATGCAATTCTATTTCCTTTGAAGAGTTAACCGAAACTACACCCTCATCTTTTGGGACAAGAGTGCACTGGTCCTCTTATAATCTGTGTAGAGTCAACCGAAACTACACCATTATCCTTTGGGACAAGAGTGCACTAGTCCTCTTACTATCTGTGTAGAGTCAACTAAAATTACAACCTTATCCTTTGGGACAAGAGAGCACTGGTCCTCATACTGTCCATGCAGAACCTACAAAGGGATAATGACTCTCGAAATCCCACCACCTTTGGGTGTATGAAACTCCTAAAGTCAAGATCCTTGATCTATGTGCATGAGTATACATGATCTTTGACACCGTCACTTTTGGGTGGACAATGCCGCTCTTTCCTGCTTCCACAAAAGTGAAAATCATAACAATGTCACCTTTGAGTGAGCACTATTGTCACACCCCAATTCTGAACCAACCAGAATGGTGTGAGTGAACCGTCTTTGAACCAATGGTTCACACCAGGATCTCGAATAGACCGTGTCCACTCATACAAACCATTGCACAAAATCACAATCAGAATATAAATAGTATAGTGGAAGTCTTTAAATAAATGAACTGAGAATCTATTGATAAATTTAAATAAAATATCCAATTATTCAAATTCCAAACATAAACTAAATATATTTACATCCACTTTAATCCAACTGAAAATAACTGAAATAAACAAATAAAATCAAAGGTACACGCAGAAACGGCACTCGCATGAAGCGTCATGCTCGTCATCTCCTGCCTGCACACCCAAAGCAGCAGCACCACCATACGTCGGAGCGTTCATATAGTCGTCCACCGTGTAATCTGCATCAACATCTAAAAACAATGTATATACAAAGGGTGAGCTCACAACTTAGCTCAGTAAGACAATCAGACAGTTTCACAATATTATGCATGAGTAATAATCATTTTATGCTATGGTATGGTTTAAGTTTGCAATGTGCTATAGAAAAGTTCGGTGGCCGCCTCACCTCTATACAGAAGTGTGTGGCACCGCATAGTAGATCACACCACTACCGGCCTACATGCACCCATCATGGAATAGAGATAGATCTAAGGTATCCTCGTACCTCCCCTGATGCCCTACCCATACCAGTACCTAAGCCCCTACTGGCCAGGGCTCGCAAACTGGGCTCGCAACTAACAATCCTATATGTCATCAATGTAGGCTCTATCCCAGTACAACCGTCTACGGCATAGAGATAGAGCTAGAGCGTGCAGGCCGGGCTGGAGACCACAATACATCACCTCCCCCTGATACCCTATCCGCAACTAACACACTAGGATAGAACAATACGCAGGTAGACCCTATCCCAACATAACTCCCTACGGCATAGAGATAGAGCTAAAGCATCATGGACAAGCCAGCGTCGACATCGTAGACCACAATGCCACATAACCATGGCCAGGCCAACATCAACATCGGAGACCACCGTACCACGACCTTCCCCTGATGCCCCACCCATATCAAGCATGTTGAAATAGAATACTAAAAAAGTGCCAGTGTGAGGAATGATCCCAGGCCCATGCCCCACTCCACACACCAACGAAAATAATCACATGCCTAACAATCACATCCTATCAATGCATGAACAATAATTATAACTGAAAGTAAAGGATGGCATGTGAATATGCACAAACATCACATCATATATATTCAGGTTATTAACAACGATTTACTGTCCATTAATTATTAGGGTTTAGGTCAGATTCCCTTACCTGATGCTCGTTTAATAGCTTGCTCCACGTCGCAAGATCCAAACGTGTTATCACAAGGTCCTACATAATATTAGGGTTCAATTAGAATATTTTCTTAGGGTTTACGTTGGTCGAAAACCAACGATGTTACAAAGTTACACTCACAGAGCTGACCAGTTGCATATACCGGTCGTAGCTCTGTGGGGAAAACTGGCGACCGGTATGGTTAGCCGGTCCCCACAGACCAGCCCCCCGGAAGGTACCGGTGGCAACATACCGGTCTCACAGGATGCAACCGGGATAGTTGACCGGTATGTCTCCGGAAGACCATACTTTGGGTTTTTCGATTACTGTCGATCATTCTCCATGGTTTCCAAGGTTTCTCTTATCCATTCTAAGTCTGAGCTTTGAGTTAGAGTTATCTCCAACTCATTCAAGTCCCGTTTTGATGATAACCATCCTAGAACTCGAATCTAGGATTTGACGGCAAATTAGGTTTAATGGCCAATTAGGGTTTTAGATCAATATCTGCTTTGCATGGTATTGATCCAACCATACAACTATCCTAGAGTCATAGAGTAAGAAGAATGATTAAAACACTTACCGTCGACTGGCGTAAGGTGAGCGTCGTCGAACGGCAATGGCGGCACTTCCTTCTACTTCCTAGCTTCTTCTCCTTTCCAACCTCCTTCTCCTCTCTAGGGTTTGTGAGAGATAATGGAAAGGATTTGAGGAGGTTTAGAGGTGTTTATATAGGCTAGGATTAGGGTTTAGTAACCCTATTAGGATTAGGAAAGTCCAGGTATTAGGGTTTAAGAAAGTGGGACCCATAGAGATCCAATTCTGGATCTCCGTAGTCAGCTGCGCAGAGCTGACCGGTCGACCGATACCAAGACCGTTACCATCGACCGGTCAACATAACATCATGATTATTTGACCGTCTTTGGTCTGATTTCATACCTGTTTGTGATCCGCTCGTCCCGTCTGGCCCGGTGATGATCGGAAGACCTGCTACGACATGAAATCAAGGTTTAGACTGGGTTTATGGAGTGCGGGTTTTACAACTCCCCCACCCTTAAAAGAAATTTCATCCCCAAAATTTGCATGTAGGTCTCACAACTCCCCCACCCTTAAAAGAAATTTCGACCTCGAAATTTGAACATACCTTGATCGTCGAAAAGGTTAGGGTACTCTTTCCTCATCGCGCTCTCCTCTTCCCAAGTAATCTCTTTGACATCTTAGCTTTTCCAATGCACTTTTCACATAATGAATCTCCTTGGTTCGAAGTTGTTGTACCTTTCAGCTTGTGAGC
Organism: Protea cynaroides; assembly: GCA_028583415.1. Lineage (NCBI taxonomy): Eukaryota > Viridiplantae > Streptophyta > Magnoliopsida > Proteales > Proteaceae > Protea > Protea cynaroides. Next base: position 49,073,225 of record CM053272.1, read on the forward strand.
ATCACAGGCACCACTTCAAATGTTAAGTCTTCAGTCAAGTCTGAGGGGTCTGCTGTCAAGATGTGCGATGGATCCCTGACATACTTCTTTAATAACGATACATGGAACACATTATGAACGCTTGACATAGATGGTGGTAAAGCCAATTGATATGCTACATTACCACGTCTGGCCAATATCTCGTATGGTGCCACGTACCTAGGGCATAGCTTTCCCTCTTACCAAACCTTTTCAGACCTCGCACAAGTGATATCTTCAAGAATACTTTGTCACCCACTGCAAACTCCAGATCTCGACGTCGATTATCCGCATAGTGCTTCTGTCAAACATGAGCTGTCTTTACTCTCTCCTTGATTTGATCAATCACTTGACAAGTTTCTTCAACAAACTTCGGTCCTACAATTCTTCTTTCTCCCACCTCATTCCATGGCAGAGGTGTACGACCCTTCTTCCCATAGAGTGCTTCATATGGAGCCATCTGAATTGTAGCCTGATAGCTGTTGTTATAAGCAAACTTGATAAGCGATAGCTTCTCGTCCCAAGCTCCCTTGAAATCTAATGCACAAGCTCGGAGCATATCTTCTAAAATTTGAATGGTCCTTTCCGACTGCCCGTCCGTCTGAGGGTGGAAAGCTGTACTAAACTTCAACTTGGTTCCCATAGCTTTCTGTAATCCTTCCCAAAACTTTGATGTAAAAAGGGGATCTCTGTCGGATACTATACTTTCTGGGACGCCATGGAGTCTGACTATATTATCTACATATAGCTTGGCCAACTTCTCCATGGTATACTGAGGTCTGACCACAATAAATCGAGCTGTCTTGGTGAGTCGATCGACTATTACCCAAACCGCATCCACTGACCTTGGTGTCAAAGGTAGACCAGTGACGAAATCCATAGTAATGCAATCCCACTTCCACACAGGCTCCGATAGTGGTTGCAGCAAACCTGCGGATCTTTGTCTTTCTGCTTTAACTTGTTGACAATTCAGACATTGGAACACGAAACGAGCTATATCTGCTTTCATACCCCTCCACCAATACAATCTTCTTAAATCATGGTATATTTTGGTACTTCCTGGGTGTACCGAATATGGAGTGTAATGAGCTTCAGTCATAACTCGATCTCTGATATTGCAGTCTTCACTCTCAGGTATACATAACCGTCCACGATACCTGAGTACCTTATTTGAATCCAAGGCTCAGGATTGCTCGTACCCATCTCTAAGTCTTCTTGCACTGTCTTGAGATGCGGATCCTGTAGGGTTGCTACCTTGACTTCATCAACTAGATCCGGTGAGATCTTCAAAGTTGCGAACATCATGGTGAACTTATGAATTAAGCCTTGCTCGACTGGATCTTCTGCAGTCTCTATTATATACTCTTTCTCGCCTTCAATTGAACTTAAGGCTGCGACACATAATGCAGTATTTGTACTTGGTCCAGCCTTAGGTTTCGATGCCCACTTCCTGCTTAAGGCATCAGCCACCACATTTGCTTTACCCGGATGATACTGGATGTCACAGTCATAATCTTTTAGTAATTCCAGCCATCTCCGCTGTCTCATATTCAGATCCTTCTGAGTGAAAAGATAAGTTAAGCTCTTGTGATCTGACTTAATCTGAAACTTTTCACCGTACAAGTAGTGTCTCCAAGTCTTGATTGCATGTATAACCGCTGCTAACTCCAAATCATGCATAGGATAGTTCTTCTCATGCTCTTTTAACTGTCTTGATGCGTAAGCAATCACCTGTTCTCCTTGCATCAATACACACCCAATACCCAACCCTGAAGCATCCGTATATAAGGTAAACGGTACGCTTGGTTCTGGGATGGTCAAGATAGGTGCAGAGACTAGTCTTGACTTCAGAGTCTGAAAGCACTTCTCACACTCATCTATCCATATGAATTTCTCTCCCTTCTTGGTCAATCTGGTGAGTGGAACAGCGATCCTAGAGTAATCTTCCACGAATCTTCTATAATAACCAGCCAACCCAAGGAAACTACGAATCTCTGCAACAGATTTTGGTGCTTCCCATCCTACTATAGCAGCTATCTTACTTGGATCAACCTTGATACCGTCTTCAGATACTACATGGCCCAAGAAAGCCACTTCCTTCAGCCAAAACTCACACTTCTTGAACTTAGCATAAAGTTTCTCCCTTCTCAATCGTTGTAGGACTGCCCTCAAATGTATTGTATGAACCTACATGTCCTTTGAGTAGACCAATATGTCATCGATGAATACGATGACCGAAGTGTCCAACATATCATGAAACACTTGGTTCATCAGTTCCATGAACGACGCTGGGGTGTTGGTCAACCCAAATGACATAACTAGAAACTCATAATGCCCATACCACGTCCTGAAAGCAGTCTTCAGAATATCCCCGGCCTTGATCTTCAACTGGTGATACCCCGATCGGAGGTCAATCTTCGAGAAAACCTTTGCACCCTGTAACTGATCGAATAGATCATCGATCCTAGGCAAAGGATATCGATTCTTGATAGTCAACTTTTTCAGTTCCCGGTAGTCAATGCATAGCCTTACACTTTCGTCTTTATTTTTGACAAATAATACAGGTGCTCCCCAAGGTGATATGCTAGGTCGTATGAAACCCTTATCTAACAATTCTTGTAACTGGGTCTTCAACTCCTTTAACTCGGTAGGGGCCATCCTGTATGGTGCTTTAGACACCGGCGTCGAACCTGGTATAAGGTCTATCACAAATTCTGTAGCCTTGTCTGATGGTAGATCTGGAAGATCCTCTGGAAATACATCTGGGAACTCTCGTACCACATCTATATCTTCCATCTTTTGTGACTTCACAGTGATATCGACTACAGATACTAGATACCCCACTCCCCCCTTCTCTAAGCATCTCTTGGCTTTTAGGGATGAGAGGATCAACTTCCGCTTCCTAGGTAACCTGGTCCCAGTGAAGTTATACTCCTTTCCCTTTTTGTCTGTAAGTACAAGCTTCTTTTCACCACATAATAGGATAGCTGAATGATGGCCTAGCCAATCCATTCCCAAGATGACATCAAAGTCTACCATCTCGAGTAGTACCAGACTTGCTTCTAAGTCTCGGCCCTCAATACAAACTGTACACGGCCCATAATATTCAGTCAAAGCCACTTCGACTCCTAGTGGAGAGCGAACTATCAAGCTTGGGTTCAAGTGCTTGATCGATAACTCCATTCGCTTCCCAAAGGAAATAGAAACAAACGAGTGCGTGGCCCCAGAGTCAAAGAGTACTCTGGCAGGTATACTAGCTACATTTACAATTCCTAAAATTTTATTGTCCCTTAGTCCTACATGCTCATACACACAATGAATTAGTAAGCTAAATAGTAAGGGATAGAGTCGCACCAGTGACCACATCAGGTGATGCGGCTACCTTTTCGGTGGTGACAGCAAATACTTTTCCTTGGTGGGGAGGTTGTTTCCTAGGTAGAGTGCAGGTCCTTGCAACATGTCCCACTTGCTGACAGTTGAAACATTTAATGTTCGGGTTGTGTCCAGCGAACTGTGGCACAGATGGTGCCGTATTGTTTCTTGCAGGCCCTGTAGTGTACTGAGCCCTGTATGGGCGGAAAGGTCTATTGTTATCGCTATCTGAACTCTCAGTAGCGGGTCTCTTTACTCCCCTGTTCTGAGCGAAGAAGCTGTCCCTCTAACTGGACTCTATAACTCTCACAAGCTGTACAGCCTCATTATAAATTTTCTTGTCCAGCCCCAATATGTGCTCTCTGATGCTTTCAAGCAGTCCCATGGTGAACCTACGTGTCTTGGTCTCTTCCTCTTGCATACTTGCCGGTGCAAAGAAAAATAATTCTTCATACCTCTGCTGGTAAGCATCCACAGTCGACTGAGACTGCTGTAGATTAAGGAACTCCTTCTCCATCTGATCTCTGAAACTCTTCAAAAAATATTTATCGAAGAAGGCAACCTTGAACACTTCCCAATCCACCTGTGTATGCCTTGTCTCCAGATATACCCGTGTAGAATTCCACCAAGCATTCGCATCTTTCTTCAGCATATGAGTGGCGAACAGAACCTTCTCCTCCTCTGTACAAGTCATCAGGCAGAAATTCTTCTCCATTTCTACAACCCACTGTGCTGGCCACAATGGTTTCCCGGTCTTACCCATGAATGAAGAAGGCTTCAACTTTAAAAATTTGTTCACCGCCAGACTCAAATCGTGCTGTCCCTGTGTATTCATCCCGTACCATGGTGGTGGATATGGGTAGGCTCCCGGATAAGCAGAAGACGACAGAAACTGGTGCGGTGGTTATACATTCTGTGCTTAGCCCATCGAGCCTGGACTATCATGCATCGGCAATGTAGTATTGTTCCTTCCAGACTCAGGCATACCTTCAGTGGGAGCATGAACCGGTGGCCTGAACATCTTCAACATCTCGCTCAGGAATGCTTTCTGCTGAGCTTCCATTTGATATACCAGATTTGTAACAATTGTCTCAGAATTCGTGTGAGGAGGTCCAGGAAAATTTGTCGGTACCCTTGGAACCTGTTCTTCCTCAACTACCGGGCTTGGCTCTCTAACATAGCCTGGTTCTACATGTTCTTCTCCCCCGTGGTGCACCCTAGCCTGGTGACGCTTTTGGCCCCTACGATTGTTTCCGCCTACCATCTCAGACTATTCTGTTTGGATCTGAGAGGAAGACATAACACATGAGAACAATAATAGTGGTGTTAGTCTTGAACAATATAAGGCGAAACAGTCGAAAAGTAGAAATTAAATTTACAAAATTTTTACAATTTTTCATAATTTTTTTTGGCTGTTCTACAGCTGACCGGTCGCACCACTGTAGAAGGTTGTGCGACCGGTATAGTCGGCCGGTCAGAATGTAAATTCTGACCGAGACATAGCGGTCGCAGCCCCTGAGGGGTACCGGTCGACCGGTATGTCGACCGGTTGCCCAGAAAGGGCTTAAAATCGTGAAAGAGTGAGATTTTTCTCACTTTTTCTTTCTTCCTTCTCTCCGGTGGCGATTCCTCTCTGGCTCCTGAGTTGCTACAGTCCGGCCGGTGGCCTTAGAAGCCATTTTCTTCTGTTCAAGACCTAGAACATCGCCTTCAGGTAAGTTTCTTCTCTCTCTATCAAATTTTTACTAAGTTTCCATATCGTTTTTAGTTAAAATTTTAGGTTTTTCTTTGATTGGAAGATTCTAACCGTAGGAACTTCTTTCCTTCGGCTTAGAAAGCGTTTAGGGACTCCCGAGCAAAAGTCCTCAATCAATTTGGACTTTCACCGAATGGTTTTTATAAAAATTGGATTTTTTTAGTTTTTAACCTAGGTTTTCCCAAAATTTTGAATTTGTCTTGATTTTCTTAAATTTCTTAAATTTCTTGTTGAAATTGCATGGGATTGGTTTGCTTGAAGTGTGCGGGGGTTACGTAAGTCCTCCTCCCCAAGTTTTGGATGAGTTTGAGGTTTTTTCCCAATTTACTATTGTTATGCTGTCGAATTTTCGACAATTCCTAACGTTTTTCTTCTTGTTTTCTTTATGTTTTGCAGTTTAAATGCCTCCACGACGCGGTCTTGGCAAGCGCTCCTCATCCACCAGTTCCACAGCTCGATGATCAGTGGTTCCGTTCTGAGGCGGCACAAGCCCGTTTCCCTTGGTTCGATAGCAAGAACATTGAATCTGACCGGTGAGTTAACTTGGAACAGTTGCACAGGTTTGATGTGCAAGCGGCTTTCGATAGGCTTGGGTGGGTGCCTGTCATTACTTACAGGACCACTCGCACCAACCTGGTTAAGCATTTCTACGCCAACCTAAAGCTTCATGGGGATGTCAACGATCCCAATCAGAGTAGGGGCTTGCGCATCTCCAGCTTCGTCAAGGGCTTCCATATCTCCTTCGACACTCATCAGTTGGCTGACCTGCTAGGGGTACCCAATGATGGAGACCTAGTATACTGCCCTCCAAAGGTGAAGGGCTATCTGAGCGAGGATTCACGCCGAGAGATAGCGGAGCAGATACTAAATCCTGGGGCTCCTATGAAGGCTGCTAGTCTGAAGCCCCTAGCTCGAGTTTATAGCCGCATCATCCAGCACAACATTGTGCCCCAGAGCGGCCACTACAGTGAGTTATCTCAGCTCACTTAGTACATTACCTACTGCGTCTGCACAGGGGAGCGGGTCTCTCTCCCTTACCTCATTATCCGGACTATGCATCAGGCGACTCTGACCGATCAGGCCAGTAATCTCCCATATGGTCGTCTCATCACTACTCTTCTGCGGCGCCTACGAGTGAGCATGAGAGGCGAGGTGGCTGTTGAGGATACTATGACTTCAGACATCGACTGGGATGCCATTCTTAGGATGCAGATGGATAATCTGCCTGTTAGTGATGATGAGCTGGAGGCTCGCCCTCGCCCACTTAGGAGGGTAGCAGCCGCAGCAGCAGCAGTAGCAGCAGCCAATGCAGCACACGTAGCAGAGGCTGAGAGTGATGATGGGGATGACAATGATAGGGCAGAGGATGTATCAGTACCAGCTTCCCAGCCTATACCTACAGCACCACAGCCTACATCTACAGCTGGACCGTCTCATCCCCCTCGAGACCCAGTGTTGAGCATGTTCACGGAGATCAGGGACACCCAGAGGATCATCCTAGAGTCTCAGCGAGAGATGGGTCAGGAGTTGGGACGTCTGGCTCGAAGCCTACGGGTCACACAGGACCAGGTACACTGGCTTAGGGTTGCTTATGAGCGAGATTATGACATAGCGGACCCTATTCCTTCTAGGCCCCCTACCCCATGATTTTTCCGTTTATTTTCTTCTCTTTTGACTGTTTATATAACAGGGTAACTGTCCGGTTTGTGGACTGTACTCAGTAGTACTATTACATTTGATACCCTCTTTCTGTTTAATGAAAGTTTTATCGTTCAACCTAACTAGTGCATGTACAATGTTAAATTTCATATTTAATATCATATATTTTGCTCTTTCTTAGTTCGTCTCAGGTATCAAACAATGCTTAGGGTGTGTTTGTATTAAGATTTTTAAATTTTCCTAACTCAGTTCATTGACTTAGTTCAGTGCAATATGGTCTGTTGGACAGAGCCCGAGAGCTCTGATACCAAGTTGTCACATCCCAATTCTGAACCAACCAGGATGGTGTGAGTGAACCATCTTTGAACCAACGGTTCATACCTTGATCTCGAATAGACCGTGTCCACTCATACAAACCATTGTACAAAACCACAATCAGAATATAAATAGTACAGCGGAAGTCTTTAAATAAATGAACTGAGAATCTATTGATAAATTTAAATAAAATATCCAATTATTCAAATTCCAAACATAAACTAAATATCTTTACATCCACTTTAATCCAACTGAAAATAACTGAAATAAACAAATAAAATCAAAGGTACACGCAGAAAGGGCACTCGCATGAAGAGTCATGCTCGTCCTCTCCTGCCTGCACACCCAAAGCAGCACCACCACCATACGCCGGAGCATTCATATAGTCATCCACCGTGTAACCTGCATCAACATCTAAAAACAATGTATATACAAAGGGTGAGCTCACAACTTAGCTCAATAAGACAATCAGACAGTTTAACAATATTATGCATGAGTAACAATCATTTTATGTTGTGGTCTAGTTTAAGTTTGCAATGTGCTATAGAAAGGTTTGGTGGCCGCCTCACCTCTATACACAAGTGTGTGGCACCGCATAGTAGATCACACCACCACCGGCCCACATGCACCCGTCATGGAATAGAGATAGAGCTAAGGTATCCTCGTACCTCCCCTGATGTCCTATCCATACCAGTACCTAAGCCCCTACTGGCCAGGGCTCGCAAACTGGGCTCGCAACTAACCAATCCTATATGTCATCAATATAGGCTCTATCCCAGCACAGCCGTCTACGGCATAGAGATAGAGCTAGAGCGTGCAGGCCGGGCTGGAGACCACAATACCTCACCTCCCCCTGATACCCTATCCGCAACTAACACACTAGGATAGAACAATATGTAGGTAGACCCTATCCCAACATAACTCCGTACGGCATAGAAATAGAGCTAAAGCATCGTGGACAAGCCAGCGTCGGCATCAGAGACCACAATGCCACATAACCATGGTCAGGCCAACATCAACATCGGAGACCACCATACCACGACCTTTCCCTGATGCCCCATCCGTACCAAGCATGTTGAAATAGAATACTAAAAAAGTGCCAGTGTAAGGAATGATCCCAGGCCCATGCCCCACTCCACACACCAACGAAAACAATCACATGCCTAACAATCACATTCTATCAATGCATGAACAATAATAATAACTGAAAGTAAAGGATGGCATGTGAATATGCACAAACATCACATCATATATATTCAGGTTATTAACAACGATTTACTATCCATTAATTATTAGGGTTTAGGTCAGATTCCCTTACCTGACGCTCGTTTGATTGCTTGCTCTACGTCGCAAGATCCAAACGTGCTATCACAAGGTCTTACATAATATTAGGGTTCAATTAGAATAGTTTCTTATGGTTTACGTTGGTCGAAAACCAACGATGTTACAAAGTTACACTCACAGAGCTGACCGGTTGCATATACCGATCGCAGCTCTATGGGGAAAACTGGCGACCGGTATGGTCAGCCGGTCCCCACAGACCAACCCCCTGGAAGGTACCGGTGGCAACATACCGGTCGCACAGGGTGCAACCGGTATAGTCGATCGATATGTCTCCGAAAGACCATACTTTGGGTTTTTCGACTACCGTCGATCATTCTCCATGGTTTCCAAGGTTTCTCCTATCCATTCTAAGTCTGAGCTTTGAGTTAGAGTTATCTCCAACTCATTCAAGTCTTGTTTTGATGATAACCATCCTAGAACTCGAATCTAGGGTTTGACAGCAAATTAGGTTTAATGGCCAATTAGGGTTTTAGATCAATACCTGCTTTGCATGGTATTGATCCAACCATACAACTATCCTAGAGTCATAGAGTAAGAAGAATGATTAAAACACTTACCGTCGACTGGCGTAAGGTGAGCGTCGTCGAACGGTAATGGCGACACTTCCTTCTCCTTCCTAGCTTCTTCTCCTTTCCAACCTCCTTCTCCTCTCTAGGGTTTGTGAGAGATAATGGAAAGGCTTTGAGGAGGTTTAGAGGTGTTTATATAGGCTAGGATTAGGGTTTAGTAATCCTATTAGGATTAGGAAAGTCCAGGTATTAGGGTTTTAGAAAGTGGGACCCGTAGAGATCCAATTCTGGATCTCCGTAGTCAGCTGCGCAGAGTTGACTGGTCGACCGGTGCCAAGACTGGTACCATCGACCGGTCAACATAACATCTTGATTTTTTAACCGTCTTTGGTCCGATTTCATACATGTTTGTCATCTGCTCGTCCTGTCTGGCCCGGTGATGATCGAAAGACCTGCTACGACATGAAATCAAGGTTTAGACTGGGTTTATGGAGTGCGGATCTTACAACTCCCCCACCCTTAAAAAAAATTTCATCCCCGAAATTTGCATGTAGGTCTCACAACTATCCTTCTTTGTTGTGTCTATAAATGCATAAGTACTGAATTTGAGCATATCATGATAGAACTGAGCTTGTCACTTTGGAAGTCCCACCCAATCCTTACACAACATGTACAAATCATAATTTGAATAAACTGGTACAATGCTACCTTTGGGTGAACACTATCATTCTTTAAAGTATTTACAAACATAGTCGCTTGAATTTAAACACATCATGACAAAACAAGGTATACCACTTTGGTGGGATCCACCAAGTTCTACCATGATATGAACAAATCCCAAATTACAGCACTAGTGGGATATATATAACCATGAATGTTTTTAAAAACCATTTTTACAAGTTTGAACATTCAAATAAACATGCACTTTAGGTCAACAATCATTATCGTACAAGAATATTGAGAAAACTCAATAGAAACACTGCAAATCTAGCTCCAAAAGAGCATTCATTTGGAAAAACACTTTTTCCAATATATCAAAATGCTACAATATATATTCCAAATTGAGGAACATTGAAACTCAAGTCCAACGGAACAAATCGGAGGTCAATCTGACCTTCCTAGCTCCCACAAATCCAGTTTAAAGTCGGATTGTGAATGCAATAAAAAAGCTGCCAGGCAAACAGGCCTTAGGATCTGGACCGGGATGAACCACGGTCTAAACCAAACCAAATCGATCTGGTCAAACCAAATCAGTCACCCGGTTCAACCAATTGGGTTTTTGGGTCACCTATATTTGGACCCTCTTACAGGGTCTACCCATTCGGGCCATTATTCGGGTTGACCCACTTACAGGGTCCTTGGGTGGTTGGGCCTGGACTAATTGGTCAGGCCTGGGTTTAACCAGGCCTGGGTTGTCTTGGCCTGGCCGGGCTAGCTAAGCCTGGGCTGGGCTTGGCAGGCTTGGGCTGGGTGCACTCGGCCCGAGTCAACCCAACAAAACCGGTTAGGGTTTACGATTCTGCGCTGAGTCGACCCGGCGATGACTCGGTGCCGTCTGAGTTTTTTTTTTTTTTTTTTTTAACTACCGGTGCGTAGATCTCACATGCTTTTTCAGGTGGCGCATGAGGGCGAGTCCGGCCGCCTACGGCGACTAACTTTGTATCGATCGACTCGTCTTTCAGAGTACTACAAGCTGGTATGATTTATTTTGAATTTCAACGGTCTGAAAAAATTTCGAAGGGTTTTAAACTTTGACAGTTTTGTGGAAAAAAATTATGGAGAAAAATATCTCCCTTTTTCAATTCAATCAGTCCTACCATCTTAACTGTCCCTTACCTATGTTCCTAGCTCTGTGTGGGTGGCTCTGATACCAATTATAGAATTTTTAATGCAAGTTGGGATTTTTCCATGGGATTTCCCATGAACCCTAACGAATCCACCACACAGATTATTAGAATACAATGGACAATAAAAGAGATGATAGAATACATAACATTTGCTGTAGATTGATTTTCGATCGTTTCCTGTAGCTTGAATGCCTCGATTAGAGTCTTCCATTGCCTCTTGGGATCCCTTTTGCCTCTGTGCGTATGGGAGCAACAGAGAGATAAAAACCAATGGCTGCGGGGACCTTAACCATAGTATTTATAATACTATCCCTAACCCAGAACCATTCCCACAGTAGACCGGGTTGATAGTCTCTAACCAGTGACGAACCAGACCTGAACCGGTCAAATCAGTAATTGAACTCCCACTTAACAACTGGTTAGGTAATTGATCAAGCCCACATAATAGGAATCTAACATGGTAACTTCCTCTCTCTCATCCTCTCCTCCTATCCTTCTTCTCCAGATTGGGATCCTCTCTAGTGAAGTCATATCCATGTAAAGTGAATCGACATATATTTCGATGCACTTTAACTGCCTTGGGATACATGCGGATCCACTTTGAGTAAATGGAATCCTCGCTACAAGAGTAGCCTCACTACATAAGATCTTTTTCCCTCTTCTCCTCTCCTTTACTTGATGTCACTGCTATCTGTCTCTTGTTTTTCTGGAAACTTCCATTCTTCACTGGCTTCAAGTCTCTTGCGCACAGCAGCACTTTACGGTGGAGCAGTGGGTCACTTATGACACACCTCCTTATGAGCTTACAGCTATCAGGAATTACTTTCCTTATGATCTTAAAAACCACAGGAAGCTTCAGCACCAACAAATCCCTTCCGACTTCATTGTTGTGTAGTTATCTTCTTCTGATTTTTCTATTTTGAGGGTGGCTCTGTTCTCATTGCTTCGTTAGTCTTCCCCGCCTCTTTGATATATTGAGAGAACCATAGAAACTGCAATAAAAATTATTCTGATCTCCCTTCCTTACCAGTTCAGCAACAACTCTAGTATGAACAACAACAGCAATTGCAGCATCTCTCCTCATCGGACCATGAACGTCATTTCTTGACATTCAGAAGAAGAGCACTTTTTTCTGGATCAAGAATAGTTTTGGGTTTCGTGGGCATTACTCTGTTAGCTCTGCTCTTATGGAATTCTGTTTATTCAGAGACCCTTCTTGAATTACGGGGACCCGAAGATGATCGAGAAGTCGACTCTTTTCTCTTCACTTTGTATCCTAAAAAGGCTGCCAGCAATTATTTCATCATGATGCCGAGGTTAAATTGGGGAAGTTTGTGGATAGGGATACCTGTTTGGGATCGGTAGTAGATTGAAACAACGGAAGAGTGACAAATTACTTTCTTCTTCGAGATCTTCCACTTCGACATCATGGGTTGATCCATTCACCGTTTTTCCTCTCTGTGGGGAATATCTATCGAAGATGGGTAAGGGTAAGGGACATAAATCCTCCCTCTCTAGCTGGCCTGAGGAAATACAATGGCTATAGTTTATCATGCACTCATATCGATGTATTAGTATACGAGCACAGTGGATGACAGTCATTGGATTTTCTCATGCCGGCATGAGAGGCATGAGAGGATTTGAGTCCATGGGTAAGTGAATCTTTCAAAAACTATAATCTGGTATTTATGAATGCTGCAATTGCTCTTCGTGTCTTTTTCTTTTTTCTTTTTTTTCTTTCCGTTAGAAACGTCAACGGTGCCAGTGACGAGCTCGATGAAGACGAAGTCAATTTTTTTTTTGTGGTTTAGTTAATCTAACAAAAAAAAATTTTAAGGGATAAAAATGACATTTTACAATCTCAAAGGTAATATTGTGATTGAAAACATTAGTTAGGAATCATCTCTATCACTTAATGGACTGACAGGGGGTGTTGATACTTATTTTCAAAAGTAGGGGAGGTGATTGATATTATGGGCCAAGTTAAGGATGATTGATTTGAGGGTATAATTTTCCCTAGTAACTTATAGGCTTTCCTGGTGTGTGTATATATATATATATATATATATATATTCGGGAAAGGTTTTTCGGATATGTTCTTGTTTAGGAAAAATTACTCAGACCTCTCCTTGACATTTCTTTTACAACACAGACTTTCGTTGACAGTTATTGACTTACACGTACCTCCCAAAATCTGATAGTGTTAACTTAAACTTTTTAGTGACAAAATGCCCTTTGTTTGTTAATACAGAAAATTACTTAGACCTCCCCTTGACATTCTGTTTACTACACAGACCACCCCTGGCACTTACTAACGTACACATATCTCCTTTGACAGTAGATTGAATTTTCAATAATCAAGAGGCAGAGATGTCTTAGTCCCATAACAAAATCACCCATGTTACTGCCCCTGCACTTAACACTTTTTGGTTTCCTATGAATCTGTCATGTAAAAGCAAAAATGTTCCACACTTTCTAGAGAAAACATCCCTATCAACATCATGTAAGAATTTTATATAGATCCTCTTTGAGTTTTCCCATGGGATTTTCCATGAACCCTAACAAACACACTACACAGATTACTAGAATACAAATGGGTATTGAAAAGAGATGATTAGAGACATACCTCTTGCTGTAGATTGATTTTTGACCATTTTCCCTTTTGATTTGAATGCTTGGAATGCTTGGATCAAAGTCTTCCACAGCCTGTCGGGATCCCTTGACCTTCTCTCTGCGTATGGGAACAGAAGAAGAAAATAACACCGTGGCTGTGGGGACTCTAACCATTGGTATTTATAATACCACCCCTAACCCTGGACCAGTCCCATAGTGGACCAGGTTGGTCCATCTCTAATCATACTTAAACCGGTTTATCCATAACTAGACTCCCACTGAATCAACTGACCTTATAATTAATTAAGCCCATAAAAATATCTTACAATCTCCCACTTGGGCTATATTAATTATAAATTCACCATTGATCCAATGTGGCGATGGAATCTAATTACACCAAAACCATCCTTTACTTTGATTCAATTATCAAGCCTACCAATATCGAACAACAGCGGAAAGTACTCCTACACATCCGGTGTATCCCCTACTGTCAGTCACATACATAGGTCTACTTAATGACATAAATCACTTTGAGATGAATACTTGAGTCCAATGATCGAATTACCACGATCCCGTTACCTTAAAATCCTTATAGGTCAACGCACTTTGATATTATCCAACTTTATATAGGCAAACCGCCTTCAATTTTGACTAATATCTTACTTTGGCTTACCGCCTTCTTTGGCTAAATACCACCTTCTTTGGCTAAATAATGCCTTGTAATTTTGACATGTCTTAAATAATCAATAATACATACAAGCAATGAAATTAATGCTTACCAATAATCCTACCATTAAACCATAGACAACATAAACAATCACAGATAAATCATCAACTACCAGATCTCT